>QMIH01002815.1:31108-52736 GCA_003987875.1 Clarias batrachus | reverse complement strand
TTTTTTTTTTTTTTTTTTACTTTGGGCAATTCAATCCCTAGTTCCTTGGTGGTTCTGTGGTTGATTGCTATGTAAAGCTACATTCTCTGTATGTCATGTACAGAAAAAGTATTTTCTCATTGCTGAATCTTTAGTGGTTTAAAAATATATATATTTTTGCATATTTTTCACACTTGATACAGAAATGATACAGCTCATCAAATAAATTTGAATATTACACAAAGCTAACTGCAAATACAGAATACAGTTTTTAAATAATGATATAATTTTTTAGTGGGGTAAAAGCTGTTGAAACCTGTCTGGAACTATGTGAAGAAGTAATTGTCCCCCTGTCCTTGCTAAATCATAAATAAACTGTGATTAAATTCCACTTGCCCCATCCAGGCCTAATTACTGCCAGACCTCACTTAAGAAATCACCAGAAATCACTTAAATAATACCTGTCTGACAAAGTGAAGCACCCCAAAAGATCTTAAAAAAAGCAATAAAATCTAAAGAAATTCAAGAAAAGGCACGAAACAAAGTAATTGACATGCATCAGTCTGCAGTTTCTGAGGCTTTGGGACTCCAGTGAACCATGGTGAGAGCCATTAGCCATAAATGAAGAATGGTGAACTTTGGTGAACTTTTCCAGGAGTGACCGGCCTACCAAAATTACCCCAAGTGCACAAAGCGACTCATCCGGGAGCTCATAAAAATTTTTAAAAAACAAGATCAAAAAACCTGCAGACCTCACTTGCCTCAGTTATGGTCTGGGTTAGGTCAGGCAAAAATGGCATACGCTAGAGTTTCTAGGTGAAAGCTACAAGTTACAAGGCCAGAAAACAAAACATCAACACGTCTAGTGGAAAAGAGGCAGTGATGAAAGAGAAACATTGATTTGTTTTTATCTGATTTTCATTTCATTCTGAACGGAAAGTTGATTACACCACTGAAAGTTGGTGCGACAACATAATTAAATAAAAAAAAATTGTGAAAAATTAAATCGCAAAATCAAAACTTGGCATTTATCAGGATATAGAGATATTTAACATGTTTAATTAAGCTCTTTGAAATCACAAGAATGAGACCAGCAGCTGCTGAAACACATGGCTTAACTAATTAATGTGTCTTCATTTGCAACACTCACTTCAGTTTAACACTTCAACATGTCAGTGCTCTCACATGTACATTTCACTCTCTCACTCAGTTATTCAGTTAGGAGGCCAAAAGAGAAAATGCATTTTATAGGTCTGACAATTTGTTTAAACAGAACTTTGCGTTCTGGATTTTTTCAGTGTTGTATATTTTTATCATGTCTTTTTTTTTTTAGATCCTGGGTGTTCATTGGCTAGACTCCAGATCCTGACCAGCATAGCAGAATGAATGAAATCATGTTATTTGTATTTGTTTCAGGGTTTTTACCTGAGGCTCCTACTTGCTTGGCTCTTAATCTTCTAAGAATTCCTTGCCTATTTTGGATCACTCCATATTTAAAAAAAGGTAGGACATTATTTCTTTGTGCAGTTGCGAGTTAAATAATAAAACCAAGTATGAATCATTTGGATACCTTCCTGTGCACATGTGTATGCAGGGAGAAACCTGCAATGAGAAGTTTACAGGCCCCACTTGCTCAGTGTGTCTTGGCCCTGGTCTAGAAATTTGCAGATGGTGTTTGTCATCAGGAATAGGACCTTTGTTCCCTGGCTAGAAGGTTATATTGGCCTGTAATTAATTAATTAGACAGGGTGTAGATGTGATTACACACTCTATATCTTAAATATAGTCTGTATACACAGTGGTATTGTTAGAACTGACCAGAAGTTACTAGTGCAATGCTAGGAACAAAAAACAAGATATATAAGTACAGTGGAACCTTGGATTACGAGTATAATTTGTTTCAGAAGTGTGCTTGTATATTAAAAGAAATAATTAAAACTCAGATTATTCGTTCCACCCCCTAAAAAAATAAACGCATAAAAATAATTAATACAAAATATAATAAAAATAATTAATAAAAATAATTAATACAAAGTAAAAATAAAAAAATTAACCTGCACTTTACCTTTGAAAAATGTACAAATAAATCCAGACAGATAAGTGTTTCCATTTGTGTTTCTGGACACATGCGCTGTGTATGTGTGTGTGTGTGTGTGTGTGTGTGTGTGTGTGTGTATGTGTGTGTGTGTGTGTGTACAACCTCTGTGTGTGTGTGTGTGAGTGTGTGTGTGTGTGTGTGAGTGTGTGTGTGTGTGTTTGTTCTTGTGCAACACCCTCTCCCTCTTCTCGTCTTACACCGTAACCCTTCCTCCTCTCTTATTTGACATGGGGGAGGTTCTCTGTGCAGGACGACTCTGACACAAACGGACACACCGCCTCATTGAGAAAATTAACAAGTAACATCTCTGACACTCGAGTGAGCGCAGACTAACAGAATCACTGCTGTAAAATAAAAATTAAACAAATTAACTTGCACTTTAACTTTTAAAAGAATCGCCACAGAGCATGAGAAAAAATGATCAGAGCCATTATACATTATCAGGGCAAAGTGCAAAGTGTATGATCCACACACCTCTGTCTCTGAGGACGGGTTTAGAAAACACCAGCCTAAGTTAAATATGACGAGTTCAAAATATTAGTATTATTTATTTATTTTTATTATTAATAATAATATCTTGTTGTTTGCAGGAAGATTTAAACGATTTCTTAGAACATCAGCAATTCCCCTGGAATATAACATGATAATTGCTGTTGCTTATTCAAGTAAGTACACACAATCATTACACCCTGTTCAGTTGCACTGTTTTTTCCCCACTTCTATAAGCAGAATATTGATTATAAATACAATATATCTGTTGGACTTGTTGGACGACTGATCAGAAGGTCTTTGGTCCAACCCCTGCCAAATTGCTCCTGTTGGGTCCCATTGAGCCAGCTGCTCAGATGTATATGGTTGGATGGTTGGATGGATGGTTCCAGCTACATGACACCCATGTTTGGGCTAAAAGCATAAGCGGCACATCCGTTGTTTCTGTGGCTTTTGTTTTGCTTATGTCGGGTTACCAACTTGTATGTGAACACGTGGGGTGAACAGTGCTCCAACAGTGCTCCGTGATCCAACAGTGGTGACCCGGCAGTGTCAGGGTTCGAACCGGGGACGACCTGGTCAGCAGTCCACCACCATAACCACCTTAACCAACCCGTTCAGATGTACAAAGAGAGGGAAAATGTAAGTTGCCCTGGAATGTTGTAAATGTAAAAGTATTCACCGCATAACTATCCACATTAGGAATTGTGTTTAATTTTCTTGGGCACTAACACTACAGAAAGCATGTTAATCCATGAGGTTTGTGCAGTATGACCAAAATCTAATAACTCAATATAACCATTTCATATCCAGATATCACAAGACACAGTACATTTATTTAAAACGTTTCAGTAAATTCAGTAAATAAATTGTCCATATAAAAAGAAGACAAATTCTTTATTCTCTATTCTCTAAATTTCTTATTATATTTTACATTATATACTCAATAAATAAATATTTTTACTCATTTTTGATAAATTTTCTGTTTTCATGATTTTGGGGAAATTTACAACTAAACATTTAACAGAATATACACTTTTAAATTTAGACAACATCAAAAGTAACTATATGTGCAAAAAAATATATAAAAATTATCTTTTTACAGTACGTCTAATTGGATTGTAGCAGCAAACAAAAATGAATACAGGCGTATCTAAATATTACAGTTTAAACAGATTTAATGTAAGTTTTTCATGTGATGAATTATGTGGCATTGGATGATAATGGATGATATAAAGAATGTTGGAACAGCAGCTTGAGATGTTGAATACTGTATGTTTATGAACACCACTACTAACTAACTGACGCATGCTTTCAGTGTACGTCCTGCACTCCAACTGAACTGAATCAGAAGTTCAGAGACACAACTACAAACTACTGCAGCACTTGTCATGACTAAACAGAGTAATGACAAAATAATTCATTCACATTAATGCTCCTCTTTCCACAAACATATCTGCAGCATATTAGGTGCATGCACACACAAAATGTACCTTTACTGATATGAATGTGAATTACTTTTATGATTTAAAATAGTGATTGAAATGCACAATAATAAATAATTCAAAAGTTAAGTTTTTATTACTATAAACAGACAGGTGAAATTTTATTCACAGATCTGGAAAATTCAAATCAGCTTCATTTATATTGTGATTTTAACATTTTTCATTCAGGTTTCAAGCCTGTTTACAGAATAAAAAATATTAATAAGATAAACTATTTTATCAGCATCTCTACATGTACAGTAACCCTTAGATTCCAGTGTTTTTTGAACTCAAGCACATCATCATCTGAATCAAATCTTAATTAATTAGAGACGATATACAAATGTACTATAAAACAACTATAAAAAATGTATCATGTAAAGAGTTACAGAGAGAAAAAAGAAGCGTTCAGTCTTAGCTTTACTGGCACAGGAATGCATTGAGTATCTGCTTGTTTTCATTCTTAAAATAAAAGACTGAAGACAGGGTCAAGCAGCAGATACTGGGTACAAAAGACTGCAGTGATAACAAATCTCTACTGACAGGAACGACCACAAGCTCACTGAATGTCACTTAACAACCATAAGATGATATGAAGTTACACTTAAACAAGTGGCAATCTGAAAATCAAGGAAAGTGCATAACAAGAACGGCAAAACAGGTTCCCAGAGCCAGAGCAAGTCATGCAAAACCAGAACAAAGCCTTTCATCAATGAGAAGCAAAGAGGAACCAGCCTGATGTTTCCAAAAGACCTGACCATCTTGTGGTTAGACAGATTCCTGGAGAGGCCTACCAGCCACAGTGTCTCACACCAACTGTGACATGTGGAGGAGGATCTATGATGATCTGGGTGTGCTTCAGCAAGGCTGAAATTGAGCAGCTTCGTTTTTTTAAAGAATGCATGAATCAAGCCATATAGAAGGTTATCCTGAAAGAACATTTGCTTCTGCTCTGACTCTGAGGATTGGTTTACCTAAGAGGACAATGCTCCATGCTACACAGCCAGATCAATTAAGGTGTGTATGGAGTATAGTTAGATCAAGTCCTTTTTATGGACAGTCCAATCTCCAGGCTGAACCTTGTTTAAAACCTCTGGAATGTGATCAAGTGGAAGATGTCACAAGCCATCATACCAAGCGGTGCAACTTTATTTGCTAATTTATTTATTTTTTTGCCAAGAGTGGCATAAACAGTGGCAAGACTGGTGGAGAACATACAGTAAGGTGTATAAAAGCTATGAATGGAAAATCAGGGTTATGAGATTTATGAGTGTTCTTTAGTGTTAAGTTTAAAATGAATTGTTTCTGCTCCACCTTGATAAACTTAATGGGTGTCTTTGATTGGACGACTTTGACTTTGATTCTGGCCAACCAAGAGAGAAACACACACACACACACACACACACACACACACACACACATGGAGGGAGAAACATGTGAAACCTGCCAATTGGATTACAGCATTAGAGGGGAAAGAAAGCTGAGTGAAGACTGTAGTGTTTTGTAAACACTAATCACAGAGCAGAAAATGAACAATACTAGAGATACTGTAGCAATAAAGTCTGTATATGAGGTAAAGGTCCATTCACATGCCACTGGGTGACAAATATCCAGTGAAATAACCGACACTTTAATGAGCAGCTGTGCTGGGGTTTGAACCTGAACACCTTCTGATCAGCAGTCCAACGCCTACCCCACCAAGCTACCTTCCTTTTATTAATAATGATTGTATAATAATGTTGTGAAATCCTAAGAATTCAGTAAGTGCTTATTGAGACCTTTTTTTGCTACTAGCATAAATAAGTGTTATATAATATACTTTTGAACATATATACTTAAAAACTAATATATTTTTGTTTTTATTCTTGTCTAGTTTTCCTCATGAATCCAGCACATAAAGTGATTTATGAATCCAGAGTGTTGTGCCTGGTACTTCTGATACTGGGGTCATTTCTGACTATGATTTATTTAACTTATTTCGGTAAGGATTGTAACATTTGATTACTGTCTATTAACACATTCTTCTTTTAAAGCATAAAGCATAATCTGACATTTCATCATGTAACTCCGTCTTTAGTCCCCCATTCCACTGAGCCGAATTTGTTACCAACCTCCACCGATGTCTCCCCAATTTAAAATTAGTTCTGAAGTTTTTGCGGTCGGTAACAATGCAGTTAATTTTTCAAGTGGTGTGACCCACATCAAGCCGTTAATCATTTAAACGAGTTCATACGGACGTGATGACTTCATAAAGATTCTACAGTGAATTTTGACACAAGACAATAATGATGTGTTAATGATATAATAACGTTACAATAGGGGGCTGTTAAGTAATTTAACAGTGTTCTACTGAAGCATAAAGGATTGATAATGAAACCCCACCATCACTCCAACATAAAGTGAAATTAAAATCAGGCTACAGACTATTTTGAATGATTGCCAAGGTTTTAACGATATGAAAATACGTACCACCTGCACACTCTCACATATACAGGTATACTGTGGCTGGAGTCCACCAGCATGAGGCGCTGCCCCTTTGTTCTCTCAAAATGAAGAGAAATAATATTTGTGTAATCGGTTGAAATTAACTCACATCTTCAGCTACATGAGGCACCAATCACACGCAAAAGAAGCCATAATAATTGGAAGTAATAATAGTGCTGTACAGATCAAATATTTGCATAAAGTTTCATCATGTAGCACTTTTTATATTCAGAAAACACTCAAACGCTAAGAAACATGATTAAGAGAGAATCACAATCATGCATGCAGAATCAATCCCACTTCATATTCTGTATTTTTCTTTTTCCTTTTTCTACACTTCTTTTGTATTAATAATGATTCTTCTTTGACTCTTCTTTCTTTCTTTATTATTTTTATCATCATCGTCTATACCGCTGTATCCTGTACTCAGGGTTGCGGGGCCACGAGCCTATCCCAGAAGACTTAAGGCACACACACACACACACACACACAGACACACACACACACACAGACACACACACACACACAGACACACACACACACACTCATTCACACACTACAGGCAATTTGGGAACACCAGCATAATCTGCATGTCTTTGGACTGTGGGGGAAACCGGAGAACCCGGAGGAAACCTACCAAGCACAAGTAGAACATACAAACTCCATGCACACAGAGGTGGGAATTGAACCTGTGCCCTGGAGGTGCAGGATGACAGTACTAACCACTAAGCCACTGTGCCGCCACATTATTATTAGTAGTAGTAGTAATCCTGAGAGTATAATGATGATTATTATTTTTATCATTATAATCACGTTTTGCTTTTTGCTTCTTCAGTAGTTTTCATCCCGAGTGTCACTTTGTTTGACCACACAGTTAAATGTGTGTATATACTGTATTTTTAATCTATTCATTTCTGTTATTATTTTGTGACTTGATTCTGAGTTTTGGCAGTATTAGTGTATGCAGGAGGCGTCATACACTCTCTCTGTTCCGTGGCTGCTACATGACCGCTGCATTTCACATAATTGTGTGTGGTTTTTTTTTGGATTCTCTCTTAATCAAGTCTGTTAGCCCTCATAGTTTTCTCATGAATACAAATAATGATGCAGTGTCTTTTCTCTGTCCTCATACAGTGAGTTATACAGAATCTGAGTCATGCAGGGTTAG
Source organism: Clarias batrachus (assembly GCA_003987875.1). Taxonomy (NCBI): domain Eukaryota; kingdom Metazoa; phylum Chordata; class Actinopteri; order Siluriformes; family Clariidae; genus Clarias; species Clarias batrachus. Next base: position 45,034 of record QMIH01002815.1, on the reverse strand, counting down.
GCGTATGGTTAGTGTTGGACAAAATGCCTTGGCTTGCACAGTGGGAGTGTTATGTGTGTGTGTGCATGCAAAACTAGGCTCTTATTTTCAGAATCTCACTTCAAGCTTTTGTGAAAAGTTGTCAGCTTGACACATTTTAAAAATTAAAATTAGATGGTAAATTTGTCATCAGGCTTTGTTAGGAAATTAACAGAAATAATCAAACCACATATATTTTAGATTTAAATACTTCTATTATGCATCAGAATTTAACAGTAATTTTACTTCCATCTATTTTTAATACGAGGATTTTTTGCTGATGAACCAGTAAGGAGGTGATACCAATGCTTAAGATAACGACTCGATATCAGCGCTTAAGAATCATTACAGAGGTGTTCAAAAGTTTTGTTGGGTAGCATCAGCTGAAATTTGTTAACCTGCTCCAAATTTTATGACGCTAATAAACATGACAGAATTCAGACTGAGTTTAAAGGAGGCAGTAAGGAGCCGTTACTGACCTCTACCGAGCTCTCCAGTGTTTGTAACGAATTTCCATTGGTGCAGATTTGGTAGCAAATTCGGTGGAATAGCTGTATTCGGGAATCTGAAAGAGTCTTTTTATATTAATGTTCAACTGATCTTATATAAAACACAACTTTAGGGTTTGCAAGAATGTGTTACTGTGAGATACTGTGACACTGACAAGATAAAGCCAAGATATAATAAAAGTTTATGCCATTATTGATTATTTTCATTTTTGTCTGTAGACTTAAAGCATTATTACAAGATATAATCAAATATTTTATATTATTATAAAAATATTATAAGTTTTATTTACACATTGGAAAAGAAAAGGGCACATGGGTTGGCAGGTTGAATTGTAGCTGGTTAACATCTCCACAGAAGAACTTTCAGTTTGGAAAATAAAAGATGAAAAACAGTATTTGACATTTTTTGATCCAGTGAAAGAGCTGACTTTAAACATGATCATGATGAGTCAGTCTCAGGTTATGATCATGCCTTCCTGAGTCTTTGGTGTAAAGATTGTGGTGTAGTTTCATAGCAGTGTGATGCAAATTAAGTGCTATTCAGCCAATATGATTAAATACAACACTGATTCATGTGTCAAGCTTAAAGACATGGAAGGACATCATGAAATGTGTGAAAGTGCATGTGTATTATGTACATCATTTATATCTTGCCTTTGTGGTAATAATTACGCATACAGTTTGTAACTTATAACAAAACAATGTTATAGAGGCAGAACTCAGTGATGACTTTTTATTTTTCAATACAGCATTTATTGGATATGATGAAATGAATTGGGCTTTCCTTAACACAGAAGTGATCAATCTGCAGTGTATACTAGCTGTTATAGTGATGTATAAAGAATTCTTTGGTAAGTAATCCATTTTTGTTATTAATTATTATCTTACTATTGTCCTAATATCCCAGTGATATATTTTGTTGGACTGCATTTTGCTTTAATTTCACCACGCATTCACCACGGCATTGTTTCAACAAGCTAACTTATGTTATTTTTTATTACTTATTACTTATGTAATGTCACAACATTTATTTCCATCCAGGGTCGCGGAGAAGTAATCCTGAGATTATTATTATTATTATTATTATTATTATTATTATTACTGTTATCATCATTATCATCATCATCATCACATTTTGCTAATGTCACAACATTTATTTCCATCCAGGGTCACATTATTGTCTCTCTAAGATCTTGTATTGTTGATGAGAGAGTCAGACTACTACATGAAGTCTTTTCCAGCAGAACCCAAAGATTCTCCATGTCGTTAAGGTCTCAGTTTAGGACTTAATTTTATTGTGACATAATGTTGTTGAGTCTAGATCTGAGCAACTGAAGCAACCACAGACCATAAAACACTGGGGTTTCTGAGGGATCGTAGTCTATCCCTCAGGGGCAATGACCTTTAGTTCAGTAAGATTCTTGGTTTTCATACTGTAACTGCTTTTTAAATACCACCAAAAATTTTCTATTGGATTCAAGTCAGGTGACTGTGATGGCCACTCTAGAACCGACCAGGACTTCACCACAAGCCTTGGTGAACTTGTGATCAATGGTGATCATGGTGGGGCTGTCTGTTGGCTTGGTGGATCGTGTAAAAAAATCCCATATTAAATGTAGATAAAAGTAATGACAAAATTAACAGAGTGATATTTTAAGGAAACCAGTAATAATTAAACACACTTGAAAGATACATTACATTACATGTTAAAGTAGTTTGATCGTTTCATGTCATCAAGTCTGAAGACAAATTTGAACAGTGTTGTTGAACAGTGAGAATGTATGAAATCTCCTGTAGTCTCACTCATATTGCTGAAACTCAGAATCAAGTCACAAAATAGCTAAATGAATAAACAGAGTAAAATATATATAGAGAGAAAACTATTGAAGAATGAAAGTAAAAAATAAAAAGTCATAATAATATTAATGATCATAAAAATAACCTCAGCATTACTACTACTAATAATAATACTGATGATTATGATGATGAATGGAGAAAGTACAGTCAAAGACGTATAGTTATGAATATAAAAAGAAGGTAAGAAGAAAAGAAAAAGAAGAAGAAAGATACTGATTATACAGTGGGATTGTGCTGCATATATGGTTGTGATTCTCCCTCATTCTCTCTCTCTCTCTCTCACACACACACACACACACACACACATGCGATTTTCTCTTAATCATGTTTATTAGTCATGGAGTGTCTCATGAATATAAAAAGTGCTACATGATTAAACTCAATGCAGATAGTTTAATGTAACTGTATTCAATATATTTAAGTGTATTTCCCTCTTTAGATAATACCATGCCACTGCCCTCACACACTCTTTAAAGTGTAACTTTGCTGCAGTCTGTAAATGCATTTGAATCTGGATTTATTTCATTAGATCTGTACAGCACTATTATGACTGTTTCAATTATCATCTCTTCTTATGCGTGTGATTGATGCGTGTCTTCACAGAGCAATACATGTTAAATAGGAAAGAGTTTAGTCGTAAATTGGGATGATATGAGGTCGTATCACATTAACACCTTGGTAATAATTTGTAATAGTCGTTAGCGTCTGTTTAATTTCACTTCATGTCGGTAGTGATGGCACGGTTCAGTTATCAGTGCTTTAGGGCTCGGAAAAACACGTTAAATTCCATAACGGCTCGCTGTTGTAACATTATCACATCGCTAACACTTCATTGTTGCTTTGTGTTGAAATTCATTGTAGAGTTATTTTCACATCCTTATGAATTTGTTAAATTGTTAATGGCTCAGTGTGGTTTCACTACGCTTATAAAATATACAGAATTGGTATCGGCCACAACAACTTCAGAGATGATTTTAGACATCGCTAGCTACTTCGGCTCAGTGGATATTGAGGTGTATTAGGATTATAAAAAGCTCTGATAGCTCTATCCTTTGTTCTGTTAGCCCTGTTAGCTCTAAAGCCCTGATAGTTGATAGTTGATAGTCTCAGTCAGATACTGCACTCTCTCCATAGAACTCAGCAACATTCTCTGGTACAGTACAGACGATGTGCTGCTGTTCCACAAGCTGGATTTGAGAGCGTTGCACTGCTTCCACCACCTTGCTATGGAGACATCATGCTCACGCTGCCTCTTGGGTTCAATGATGTCATGTTTGCTCTGATGCCCGGGTTTGGGAACTTCGTGCTTTCTCCTCCACATGGGTTCGAGAACTTTGTGTTGCTCAGCCATCTGTATTCAAGAGCTTTGTGTTTGTGAGGTTGTAGGACTTTGATGGGATTGTCCTGGACTGTGTTCAGTATTTCTTGATTAGTGTCCTTAATCAGGCCTCAGTCTATTTCAGTGTCTTGGTCTCAGATCTGATCTGTTTTGTGATCTATTTCCATTTTGTTTATTGCTGTTGCCATTAGGTTAACTGTTGTTATTCTGTGTTTGTTTATACTATATATACTGTTCATACAACCTGCCAGACCAGCAACTATGAAAAAGATAATTAAATAAAAAACTAAAATAATTACATAAATAATTAAATGTAATATTTAAATAGTACATAAATTCTTATTAAACTGTTAATTTACAAATATAATAAATTATTTATTAAATTAATGGGACATTTAATAAATGAATCAAATTAACTAATTTAAAGACTGATATTCATTTAATATTGTCACACTCCAGCCTTTCCATAAAAATTAGCTTAAATTTAATAATATCTTAATGATATTTTGTATCGAACAAGACTGCTAGCTGTATATAATAAAGCATATACTGTTACATTAATCCAGTTCAGGGACTGTACAGCTGGTTTGGACTACTGTACACTAATGTCATTTATGTTCTCTGTGTTTCAGTAATTATTGCGATGGCGATTCTTCTGTTTCCGCTGATGTTTCTTCCATGTCTGTATTTTTGTATTTGGATCAACCTTGATTTTGATGATAAGGTTAAATGTAAGTACAGTATTATTTTTTTCTGTAATATTTTCTGTGATGTGTATCAATAATCATCATATAGTAATATTCAGCATAAAATGACTTGTAGAATATAACTACAGTTGTGAGTTATGTGATTTGAGGAATCGTTAGTAAAATTTTCTCATCGTCACAAATGTGCAATTATCTAACGACAAATCATTTTGATTATATTTATCTATTTATTTATTTATTTGTAAGTCCAATTTTTATATTGGTTGTAATCGTAAGCTACTTGTGTGCATAACGTACTGCACTTAGTAAATATAATATTGCACAATGTTGTTCTTTTTAGAGATTTGAATTTTCAGTCAGTATAAAAGACTGAGTTATTTCATCACCACGAGTCTGTTATAAGTTTAGTCAGGACACTGTTGGGTTTCTGCGTGTTGAGTATCATGTTTCTGTATGTAGCTGCTGCTGAGCAGGATGATGTAAAAGCAGAGGGGTGTGAATCCCCTATTGGGCAGAAAAGCTCTTTTACTTCCCAATAACACTGAGCTACCGACATGGCAGAACTCTGTATACAACTGCCACAATCACATTTATACCTGTTTCCCATGGGAATATACTCATAACAAACTGCATATTTATTTTCATATTAATTAGGGCCCAAGCACTAAGGTGTGCAGGAACCTCTTGTTTTCCTAAGGATTTGTTTTCCACTCTTTTTGGACTTTTCGAGGGTCTTAACATGCTCAAAAACTCATGAAACTTGGCAGACAGGTTGCAATCTACTGCCATCAGGATGCCTGAGAGTCTCGTGGCCCCCAGGGGCCCTCAGGCCACAAATGTTAACACTCATACACACAAACACATCTAGCACACATGCACACACACGCGCACACACACACACACACACACACAGGAGGGCATGAGGGGAGGAGAGTCAGTGGATCACAAACATCCAGAGATTTGACTAAGATAAATTGCCCCTAAAATAACTAGTGTTTGTTATTCCTACTGCTCCAGATTCACCCTGACCAGAATAAACTAAATTGATGAATAAATAAATTGTTAAGGTCACTGTAAGAAAATGTCAAACATTTTAAATTGGATAAACAATTCAATATTTAATGTTGAGATAAAACTTTCTGAATTCTTTTGAGTCTCGCTGAACTTATAGAATATATATCATATAAATTTCACTGTGAAACAGGATTAATAACCTTAATAAAGCATAAATCATGAAGTGACAAACTGTTTGAAGTATGTTTGAATACTGAATGTTTCATTTCTGCAGCTTTGCGCTGGACATCAGTGCTGTTGATCTTCCAGCTCCTATACGCATTAGGATCATTTTACACTCATTATGACTTGGTGGACCTTAAGGAAGGTAGGTACTAGTCATATTGAACACTGTGTGTTGGTTGATTTACTTTTAAACTGTAAAGAAAAGTGTTTTGTAAAGTGTTTGTAAAGATCAGGTTTCATTGGCACCTGAATAAGGCCTTTCTAGAAGACAACAATTGAGATTGAAATTATTTACATATACTGTATGGAATTTGTCAGATGCCCAGAGCAACATATACAATTAGATTTACTGTAGATCATTATATCAATACCATAAAGCTTAAAATATTAGGTATTGTAATATTGTGTATTAAGAAATGTTTCTAAAGACTTTTGGTTTTGAGATCAACATATGAATGGAGACAAAAGATTAGATTCCAGTTTCCTGAAATGTAGATCTAGTTGTGATAAACAGCTTAGAACACGTCATTTTTACTCAATCAAAACAGAGAAACACCAACTTTCGCCTTTCTGTCACTTTGGTAGAAGATCTCTTTCTTTGAATTGTGGATTGTGAGACTTTCACCCGTCTTGTGGAGTTTGTTGTGTTTAGGTTTCAAAATGCTCTCAAAATGCCATCAAACTGCTGTTGTTTTAATGTAATTGTGAGTCCTGTTTAATGATTGGTTGTTAGTACATAAGTGTTCCTTTCTTTTTTATAATATACCAGATTATTGTGTTTATTTATATTATTGGGATTATTGTGTTGGCTCTGCCTACAGATTTGACAGTTGACAATTGTTAAAAGCGCTATTCAAATAAAATTGAATTTAACCAAACTGAATAGAATATTCAGAGTTTAGACCATCAGTTTGAGTGGACAGAGCACACCTGGACATCACAATACAACTGTCAGTCACATGATCCAGTATTTTTGATCCCTTAAAAATGGGTGTGTGGAACCGCCGGAGTTTTTGTGTGGAAAAATCCAGGAGAAGAACTCCAGTTAAATGCATTAAGGGTCCTACAGTATAAAGCACAGAGGAGGCTGGAGTTGTTTTTCCATAGTGACATCACAAACTCTTTTGGATGCAAACATTCTGAACTCCACAAAGAATTTCCTGAAGCAATAAGAATTGACTTTTAGCAGGATAATAAAGAGTATACGAAACTGGCTAAATGCAGACCCAAGATGTTTTTTGATGTAAATGATGGCAAACTGAATGTTAAAATACTGTGACTGTGATTCACTGTAAAGAGCTGATTTATTCAGAAGATACATGAGTCCAAAAAATGTACTATGATAAGACACTGGTTTGGTTTGTTGATTTCATTGTTGAAAATCATTAATTTGTATAAAGTATCCAAATGCTGCCCAGGCCCACTGTATATAAGACTATTTGACAGTAAAATAAATTAAAGGTATATTTGAGTAAAAAAATATATATAACAAAAGCACTGGTCCAGATTTAAGAACTAAGATGTACATGTACAGTATTATTATGTATATGGATGTTATAGAGATTATACAATCATGATTAAATCACTGTCAATATGATTGTTTTACAGAACGTGAAGCACTTTACTGTCTGATTATATTCGTCCACATTTTGAGCGTGATGACAGCCTTCGAACATCCAGATAATATTTCTGGTATTAATTATTTATTCTGTTATGTTATTTACTTGTTTGTTTTTTTATTTTAATTAAGATATCAAGTGACAATTTGCAATTATATAAAGCAAGCCTTATGTTTAAGTACTGTACTGTGGCCTGTTTACATTCTCTTTATAATACTACTTATTTGAGTGGTTAAGGTCTGAATGAACTCGGTCCTTAAAAAATTATTCAGTAATCATATTTGATCAACCATTTTGTCATTTCTAGACAAAAAAGCCCACTGTGTACCCAGTGTTAAGGCCTTTGCTGTAGACACTACAAGGAAAACTGAAAAATAATTTTATTTAGATGGCTTACAATAACATCAAATAAGGAGAGCTGTGCACAAAACATGCCACACAGCAGTTAATACTGTCACAGACTCGTCAGACATTATTATTGTCATTATTATTCACTCTGTGCTCTTTAGCACACTTTCAAACCTGACAAAATCCAAGCAACTCGGCTTCTTGCTTGTGTGCTCATGTGTCTGTGTCCGTGCGCTCGTAAGCTCTGCTGTACTTATGCCATTTAATCTTAAAAGCAGCACTCGAGATCAACGAGCACAAAATGCACAAATTAGTTTCAAGACTAATCCAATGCCATGAACGCACACAACCTTCAACTCTGTTAAACTAACTGTTAAGGGAAAAATTCAGTCCAAAGAGACACATTTAAGTCATGTGTTTGTGTTTTTTCTATCTACAGATTAAGTTTTTATCAGAGTGTGTGTGGTTTTAGTATTACCATGGCAGATTTTGTCACTTTGATCTGGCAACTCTGATTTATATTATATACAGTATAACTTATATAGCTGTATAGAATCTTAATGGCACACATCAATGATCAAGGGAATGTCAACTAGTTAAATGATGAAGGCAAAAAGGAACTGATTTGTTTGTACCCTAAATGACTTGATAAAACAAAACATGAAATCACTAATTTTGCCCGTGATTGTTATTACACTTTCAGGATCTGATTCCATGAGAGGGGAATGCACTCTAAGTAGAAATGTTCTTTTATATTTCTGCATATTGATCAGAATACTTCAAAGTCATGCTGTAAAATAGCCATCACATAACATCCACATGTAAATTTTGTTACATTTTATTTGTGTCGCACTTTTCAAAATGGCTATTGCAACAAAGCAACTTTACAGAAATAACAATGCCGAGTTTCCTCCTAGAATATTCCTCAACTGCTAGAGTTGTCCAGATGTTTCTACAATTCTCCTGAACACTCTAGAACGTTCAAGAAACTTTCAGAACTTTCGAGAAACTCTCAGAACTTTCTAGAACGTTCCAAAAGTAGCTATACAAGTAATAATCCCGGATCAAATAAATTAAAAAAACTATAGATTTCAATTTTATTGTTATAACAAATTATTTCTACAACTTAACAAGAACTACAGGATATGTTCTGTAAACTAGGATGTTATGATTATATTATATGCTGTTAAATTAAAATTTATATGGTGAGGAAGTGGGACAATTTCATGTTAAAATAAGTATTGTACATAGCTAAGCCATTAACATAGCATTTATTATGAATATCAAGAAATATTTATTATCTGATATGTATGTACTATATTATTATACACCTGGCACTGCAATAACTTTGTATACTAGAAAAATGTGTATACAAGAGGTACACATGTTGTGTGAGTGCGGTACAGTACAATACACACAAGTCAGCAGTGTTGGGTGTAACGTGTTACGAAGTGCCATTTGACTTCCATTAGGTTTGCCATTTAAGTGCTCTTAAAATGTAATCTGTTATTCAGACAATGTATGTAATCCGTGAGCCAGACAGCAGTCATTCCGTTATTGTGTGTGTGTGTGTGTGTGTGTGAAAGTCATCCTACAAACCCCGTCCCCGATAACCCCCCTCCTCTGTTATTCCTGCTGTTATACCCCAATCTCACTTATGCGGTTTGACTCGCAGTCAGAAGCGGCGTTAGGCAGCGAGTGACCACGTGATGTTCTGCAAGGTCCGCAAGGAACAACGAACGGAAAGATGGAAACGTAATCACAGTGCGAAAACACGCGGTGAACCGTATTTAAAGCCACCGCGTGACACAGTGTAGCTGAGATCGGGGTGTTACTGTAGGAGAGAACAGATTCTGGGCCAAACTTCACTGAGTGATGATGTAGAATAATTAGAAAGATCTTGACTAAAACAACATGCATGAGGAAGCACAAAGCAGTTTTAATTTTTTTGCAATGGAAAAGTACTCAAACTAGTTACTTTATCAGAAAGTCACGCTGTAATGTAACGGATTACTTTTTAATGACAGTAATTTTGTAATGTAATTAGTTACCAAATCACAAATTAACTTAATTAATTAACAAATTAATTGTAACCTTGTAAAATGTGAAAATGTTCAGGAATGTAAGCACGTATGCATAGCTCTATAATTATAAATGTTTGTTGTTGTATATCTATCTATTATTTATGTTTTTTTTACATTCCTTTAAAATATATGTTTGAGAACTAACTGTTATTTCTTTATATTACAGCTTTATCCTGTTCGGTTGTGTACATGCTTGGTACAGTGGTGGTTGTTTCTGTAAACGCTGTTGCATTATTGGTAAAGGTGATCCTAAAAGCACGTGAGTGAGCTCTATAATAATCTATAACATAACATTAGTAAGTTACTGTGATTATAACACTATGTAACAAATTTTCACTTTTGTTCTGTTCCTGGGTTGAAAGTGTGTTTTCCTAACCCGTTAGGTCTAGAACAGAAAGGAAATCACTGCTAGAGTTGTCCAGATGTTTCTACAATTCTCCTGAACACTCTAGAACGTTCAAGAAACTCTCAGAACTTTCTAGAACGTTCTCGAACTTTCCAAAAGTAGCTATACAAGTATAAAAGCAAAGGTGTCTCGAACCAAGATTCCAATTCGTGTTATTGCTGACTGAAAGGATAACGATTCGTAGTTGAAGAGAAGTTATTTATTTGATATGGTATCAAGAGGTTGTTTGCATCCAGCTGATTCATTCTGCTACGTGTGCGGACAATTCATAAAGACAAGAGCGAAAAAGTATTCTGTGGAAGCAAGTCGTATAATGTGCGAGGCCTACAAGGCATACTTCGCCGTGCCGGTCAGGGACCAAGATTTGACAAGGAGTCAGCAGCATTTAAATACCTCCAAGATCTTTTTCCAAAGCTGTCCGAGGCTGAGGTCAGGGCTGGTATCTTCGTCGGACCACAGATCAAGAAGATCATAGAATGTGAGGATTTCGCAAAGCTGTTGAACAGGACGGAGAGAGCGGCTTGGAGCAGTTTCGTTGCAGTTGTTCATGGCTTCCTAGGTAATCACAAAGCTGAAAACTATGTGGAGTTGGTGTCACGATCCGGGGTTGTTCGCGGCATAAATGCAGAGGATCCAGGTTTTTCAGGGAAACGATTTATTATTTTATTAAACAAACACAAAAACAGGGAATCAAATGAAACAAATATACTTTAATAATAAAACGAAACTAAAACACGTATAAACAAACGAGCCATTTACTTCAACTTAATGTAACAAATGCAAGACAACAAACTATAACTCAAACACAACTTATATACTGAAACTAATTATCAACTCGGATCAGGTGCGCGCCCACGTGACCTGACCGAGTTGAAAACCGGGAAATGAAGTATAACATTGAAACTAAAAAAGAACTACACAAAAAAGTACAGGGCGCTTTGGCGCCCTCTAGGGGTTATCCCTGACAGTTGATGCAGTCTCTCATAAAGAATTACACCAAAATGGGATGCAGAATGTCTCTGCAAGTCCACATCCTTGATTCACATCTCGATAAATTCAAGGAGAACATGGGTACTTACTCTGAGGAGCAAGGTGAGCGCTTTCATCAAGATATATTGGACTTTGAACGTCGTTACCAAGGACAGTATAACGAAAACATGATGGGGGACTACATTTGGGGGCTACTTCGAGAAAGTGATTCACAGTACAATCGTAAATCTAGAAAATCTATGCATTTTTCAACCTTGTTGAGTGGTTTCCGACTGTTTGTTTGTTTATTCCTTGTGCAATTTTTGTTTTTACCTGATCATAATGACGAAAATGAAAAAAAAAAAAACATTTATTTTCACAAAAAAAATGAGTTTTCTTCGTGCTGTTGTCATGAAAGCAAAGTTTGTGCTTAATGAAGTCATTTTTTCACATACTTTAGACATAAGCAATTGAAATATAACACTTAGAAGCCAGGAACAAAAATTGTGTTACATAGTGTAAATATACTGTGATATTAATTATAATATTCTACTGAATGCATCACTTAAAAGAATTCTAGACAGCATGAAACCACTCACAAATATAACTGAATTTTTTTTTTCCCTTCTAATTCTAAACAGGAAACGGCCAGAGTTCAGTGAATCTTCGAGTTATTCTGCTACTGACTGAAAGTGTCTTTGCCATGTGCTGTCTTGCTTTACAACTGTCTCCCTTCTGTAAGTAGATTCTACTAACTTATTTACTTCCTTCAGTAATCTCATTTACCAAACCAACAGCAAAGAGAATTTCTAATTTCATCTCTGTGCCCAACAATTTGTAACTTCAGGTAACTGCAGCTATGTACAATTTAGAATTCTTATTAACTGTAAGAGAGAGATTATTGAGTGGCTGATAAGACTACAGCCATTTATAGCTGCTATAATGTAAGAAGATAGAAGTTGAGTATGTGGTGTGTTTTTCCCTGGAAGGACAATGTGTGGTTTATTTGATCGAGTTCAGAAGTGGAGTGGATGATGATGTGACGGGAATGCTTATAAGCAACAGCGAGGAATTTTGCTGAGCAGAATTAAAAGAGCCTGGATGATGAGGGGGATGTCATACTGTAGTAACCGATATGTGTAACTCAAACCCGGTTATACAGTCACTTCCCATCCAATGTGTCGTCTTCTCTTATAACTCAATAGAATCTTTTGAAAAAATTTCAAATTTAAAATAAAAATTTCCCTTGAAATGATTCCTCATTCATTAACACAAAAATCACTCAATATAATCTTTCTCACAATATAATTTCAGAAATCTGTCTGACATGGTGCTATGAACTAAGAACTATGTTTGCACGCAGAGTGAAGAATTTGCAGGATTTCTAAAGAAGCTAATCCAGGTTTTATTGTCTTCATAATTATTAATTTTTCCTTAACACACTCCAGCCAGTGCCTCCACTCATGCAATGTAAATTTTACAGCCACCAGTGTTGGTGGGGTTACACAGAGGGAAATGCGTGCACTTCTGATCAGGCTCCATACACAGAGAGAGGACAGCACTTATTCCTGCATTTTAGACATTACACTCCACTACAAATTGGATCTTGGGGTTAGAAACGTGCTGCTGTTAGTCTTTTCATTAAAGAACTCAAATTCCTGCTGCACTGGGGTTCCTCGTGGGTGAGGGAGGTGACAATGTGCAGAAGATGCAGCCTGCCCGGACGGATGAGGTGGCATCCTGAGCCGAGTGAGGTGGTAGATGATGCAGGTTAACATCGGAATGGCTGTTTCTCAGGTGTGGTTTTCAGCGCGTCAGATTCTCAGTGCTGTCGGAATCTATGGAGGGAGAGGAGACATGTATCAGTAGCGTAGTCATCTGAATCCTACTCGCCATGTGCCTTGGGGTTGCACCTTTTATCGCGCGCCGGTGACTGCTAGAGGTTAGGGGATTACAAGCTGCTGGCCGTGGAGAATTTCAGCACCCCGCCCCCTGCGTCGCTGTCCACGGTGCTGACTGTACACTGTTTCCCTTTTGAGTTAAAAGCTGTTTATGTGAAGTGTGGGTTGTAAGCCGCCGTCACACCTGCATAAGAGGTCAGAGTGCACATGACCATGCCGTCACCTGAGAAGGCATGCACGGCAATACATTAAGAGGAAAAACACTTGGGGAATTGGTGTTAATAAATAATAATACAGTGGCACCTCGGCATACAAACGACCCGCCTAGAGAATGTTGAACAAAAGAACAAAAATTTTGCAAGAAACTTACCCCAGTATGCATTTTCAGCATATGAGTAACTGAACCGGTCACGCAGATTCTTGGTTATGCAGACATCTGGTTGTGCGTGGCTGATCAAAACTTGTTTGCATCAAGCGAAGGAAATTTACATTTTTTAATGTGCATTTTGTGCAAGATTTACTGAAGACATAGCACCATGTCTTCTAAGAGAGATATATAGAAGTATAACAGTGCTAAAATTCCCCAAAGCAAGTTAATTTTGTCTAAAGGACGTCCAGGCACGCCAGCAGTGCGGCATCGGAACGCAGCATCTCGTTCCCGCTTTATTAGGGAACAGGGTTACAGCCAAGTAACCCGAGACGTTCCCTTTCAAAAGCTACACTCGATGCTGCGTGAAAACGCTATGGGAACGAGAATACCAACGCCGCCGCACTGCAAGTGTCTGGACCCCCAGGTTGTGTAGCGTGTGCGCACAAGCCGAGGAGGTCTCAGACCTAGCTCTGGGATGCTGACTCAAGGATCCGCGAACCCGGAGTAGCATTGACATCCAGACTATAAAATCTAACAAACGTGTGTGGAGAGGACCAGCC
>QMIH01002815.1:13666-24229 GCA_003987875.1 Clarias batrachus | reverse complement strand
AAGACTTTTGGAAGATGGCCTGGTGTCAAGAAGGGCAGCAAAGAAGCCACTTCTCTCCAAAAAAAAACATCAGGGACAGATTGATCTTCTGCAAAAAGTGTGGCGAATGGACTGCTGAGGACTGGGGCAAAGTCATATTCTCGGATGAAGCCTCTTTCCGATTGTTTGGAGCATCTGGAAAAAGGCTTGTCCGGAGAAGAGAAGGTGACGCTACCATCAGCCCTGTGTCATGCCAACAGTAAAGCATCCTGAGACCATTCATGTGTGGGGTTGCTTCTCATCCAAGGGAGTGGGCTCACTCACAATTTTGCCCAAAAACACAGCCATGAATAAAGAATGGTACCAAAACACCCTCCAACAGCAACTTCTTCCAACAATCCAACAACAGTTTGGTGAAGAACAATGCATTTTCCAGCACGATGGAGCACCGTGCCATAAGGCAAAAGTGATAACTAAGTGGCTCAGGGACCAAAACGTTGAAATTTTGGGTCCATGGCCTGGAAACTCCCCAGATCTTAATCCCATTGAGAACTTGTGGTCAATCCTCAAGAGGCGGATGGACAAACAAAAACACACTAATTCTGACAAACTCCAAGAAGTGATTATGAAAGAATGGGTTGCTATCAGTCAGGATTTGGCCCAGAAGTKRAYTGAGAGCAGCCCAGTCGAATTGCAGAGGTCCTGAAAAAGAAGTGCAACACTGCAAATACTGACTCTTTGCATAAATGTCATCTAATTGTCGATAAAAGCCTTTGTAATGTATGAAGTGCTTTTGATTATATTTCAGTACATCACAGAAACAACTGAAACAAAGATCTAAAAGCAGTTTAGCAGCAAACTTTGAGAAAACTAATATTTGTGTCATTCTCAAAACTTTTGACCACGACTGTACACTCAACATTCACTTTACTGTGAACACTTGTATACCTGATCATTTATGCACTTATTTAATCAATCTGTTCAATGACATGGCAACAGCACTATTTAAAACGTATTTAAATAAAAGGTCAAGAGTTTCAGTAAAATGGTTGTTGGTGCCAGACAAGATGGTTTAAATATTTCAGAGCCTTCTAATCTCCCCTTTACACATACCTAACCCAGTCTGTATAGTTTACTTCTCATCACACTATGTATGGCTGTGTGTGTGTGTGTGTGAGATGAATAAAATTTGAATTAGTACTGATTGGACAGACCAGAGGAGAATGGCCAGAAGTTCTATTATAAGTGAAAACGTTTTACAAATGTGGAGAGTAGAAACACACCTCATAACTCGCATCACATCTTGAGATGAATGGGCTGCAACTGCAGAAGACTTCCCTTTTTTCCCATTAATTTTTAATTGTGTAGAGCTGTTACCAATCGACATGGTCAAAAGCAGCTTTACAGGAATAAAAATTTTGGCTATAAATTTAAAAGGTTTATTCCTAATAAGCGAGATGGAGGCAGCAGTAGCAAGAAAAAACTTCCTGAGACAAACATGTGGAAGAAACCTTGAGAGGAACCATAATCAAAAGGAAACCCATCCTTATTTTACATCCCGAATAGTACAACCATAAATGGTCAATTTTATATCAACTAAAACACATTTCCTATAATAAAGTCCACTATGTTGACATTGATGGACACTGATATAGACTTTCGTATGAAACAATTTGCTTGAATTTTAGTCCTACTATTGATCGATTGTAGTCATAAGCCTCACAAAGAAACTGTTTGTATCAGTGCACTCCAAGTGGTTGTTAAGAGGAACTCAGTTATCAAATAAATCTAAAAGCAGACCATATGGGGCCATTCCAGCAGATGGTGGTTTCCATGAGATGAGAACTTAAACCAGAAATGGGGCACCAGGATGAGTTAAACTGGGCTGGAGGTTAGAAGGGGTCGGGATCACAACTCACTCAGGACTGCCAGGTGTAGCGCAACAGAAAGAGAGAGAGAGAGAGAGAGAGAGAGAGAGAGAGAGAGAACGAAAACAGTTAATTATTCTCACTGTCATGCAATGAATAAAAAAGTCACCACTTGGGTTTACCGAAGCAAATAGGTGAGTGCCTTCCATTAAATAATTACTGCAGTGATTAATATGACTTCAGATGCGACAGGCTATTTAACCATAATTGCTGAAGCTAGTAGTAGAAACTCTGTTTCAGGAGGGTCAAATTATTGTACTGCATCAAGCAAAAGAAAACAACTAGGAGAATTACTGAAATTATTCAAATTGGGCTGATCTTAGTTATAAAAACCTGGAGGGATAGTGGTGACCCCTCATCTTCAAGGAAGAAATGATTTTTTTTTTTTTTAAATCAAGACACATACAGTAACATTAAAGAGCTGATTTTGGTTTAAAAAAATATATACCAGTCAAAAATCATGCAGATTAAAAATTAAATTAACCTCTTGTCCTGAAATCACTGCAAACATCAACCTATAGACTATAATCACTTTCTGGGAACAGACAAAAAATATATATTTTTAAATACATTTTGCACACTGATGTTGGATAAACTTTCTAAACTGAGTCTCTCTCTCTCTCTCTCTCWCACACACACACACACACACACACACACACACACACACACACACACACACACACACACATTATAGACTTTCTGCCAGTTTAGACATGTGTGCTCATTCTCTTCTGATCTCTCATTAATAAGATGCTCCAGTCTGCTTTTCACCAGTTTCTGAAATACTGCATGATCTTATGTCTTATGCAGCTGCCACATGATTGCTGCACATAATTGAATTAGAGAATGTATGACATGTGTCATATAATATACAGTGAGCTTGTGGCATAATGATTACAGTAAATAACTTTTTTTTTCTTTAGCCAACAGGCCCAGACGATTCTGCAGCTGTATGAGAAAAAAGACTAATAGAATGCTAACCATGAGTAGTGGTTAATTTTGCACTAGTCAATCATTAAAACGTCTGTCAGTCAAGCAAATACTACTCCAGCACATCAATATTGTTTTTACTGTTTTATTAATATATTTAATGAGGAAAGAATGCATACAGTAACAAACAGGCTACAAATCAGATTGTACAAAGAAAATTATCATATTACACAACTAGAGGACGTACCAATACTTAAAATGCACCCACTAAAAAATTACATCTGGAACTTCCATTTCAGAAGGTGAACTCTCTTGATCCTCTTTTTTTAAAAAGCTCAGTGAACACTCATGTCTTAATGAAAGGTGTGATATTTACAGACATTTCAGGGATTTATTTTTTTCTGCCATGTGTAATACATGCAATATCTCAAGTTTTTGGAAATGAGTCTGGATCACCCCACTACCCAAGACCTGCAGTTTTGCTGCAATTTTGGAGTTGCTCTGACCCAGTCATCTAGACATCACAATTTGGTTCTGGTCAAAGTAGCTACAGTTACAATAGCATCTGAAAGTGGGTGGAATATTTTAGGCAGAAAGTGAACATTTTGTCCCTGAAGTTATAGATGTAAGGATTTGAGCCATTTAGACAAGGGTTACATTGTGATGTCTAGATGACTGGATCAGAGCGACTCCAAAACTGCAGCAATTGTGGGTTATTCCCAGTCTGCATTGGAAGGTATCTCTCTCCCTCCATTCCAGTGCACCTTGTGAATCTGATGAGAGAATGCTAAGAGTGTGCCAAGCTGCCAAGCATCAAAGCTAAATGTAGCTTCTTTGGACAATCTAAAATATAAAACACATTCTGGGTTGTTTATCGTTTTTTTTTGTTTGTTTGTTTGTTTTGTTTACATAGTTCCATATGTGTTTTTTCAGAGTTTGGATGTGTCCAGTATTAATATACAATGTTAAAAAGAATTCAAATTATGAAAAAACACTGTAGGAGATTGTGTGTCCAAACAGCTGTGCTGATAATGTTCTGGCTGATTGATGTGTGTGTGTGTGTGTGTGTGTGTATGCATTTTGTTTACATTTGGACATGTTTTTGTATATTTATAATATTGTATTTGATAAAATGCATCATAAGGTTAATGCTGCATTGTTTCAGAATTTCTTATTTTATTGTTTTTTGTTTGTTTGTTTTTGCCTCTTGTTACCACATTAAGAGTTCACTCACTTGCAAAAAGAAATATTAATGTTGTCAATCATTTTGTTGAAGAATAATAAGCAAGTTGTAACAAGAAAATGGGCCTCTTTTGCCTCTTTGCTTTGATTGTGAATTTTTGTGTAAAAACGTGTCGTATGTTTCTTGTTTTAAATTTCAGGTTCCAGAGGGTCATTATAATATAATATCAGTATCTCTATAATAAAATGTTTTTTTCTCTGAGTGTGTTTGATTAAACAATGATAAAATCCATGACCACTCAGTTTTTTTTTTAAATACAAATAAATATGTAAAGATCATCTAGTTGAGGTGTATTATTTAACAGTTAATCTAATTAAAACCATGTACATCTTATATGAGTGTCTCCTCTTAAGAGAGTCTCTAATACAAATACAAATACAAAATACAAATCCTCAATCGTGTATTTCCACAAAGTCATCAAAAACACATGTTAAACGTGTCCCCAGTAGCATTTCTTGGCTGTATCCTTGGTCCAGACGTAGTGATGATAGACCAGCAAAAAGTAATGGCAGAATAATATAAGGTTATTTTTAAACATATTACTTTGTTGTTCTTATTGTCTAACTATTATTTTGTATATTTGGATGAAAGCAGACATTACTGCAGGGAAAGTGATGATTCTATTATTTACACTGCTGGGGCCGTGTGTGAATATTTTCTATGTTATTGTTAACAGTAGCTGTTTCACCATTTGTATTTGTCCTAATGTATGTGTGAGAAGGTAAGAACAAGAAAGAGAAGGAGGGAGAGAGATAACTTCCATATACTCTAGATTCCTTACATGTAAAGTGAAATAACTTGAGCCTTTTTTTGTTTTTATTTAAATGATTATGGCATATAGTTCATGAAAATCAAAAATTCAGAATCTCAATTTTTTTATATTAAGTTTTACTAATTTTTTATTTATTAATTTATTTATATTTCTCATGGAACATTTGTTAACTTTCTCCCTAATTTAGTCGTAGTCATTTCCATCAATAGGGCACTGCCTCCGAGCGATCTTTTTGAATTGCTTGCTTATGCACCATTGGGAGAGGCATAACACACTCAGGGGACAGTGTTATCCCATCCTACCACATGTGTGATCTCACAGACACCCATGATTGGCTAGGGCCATGATTGATTTGAGAGCACTAGAGTGCCCTCCCCTCTGAGAGATCTTGGGCAATCAGCTGCGGGAGGCTACAGCATAACCCAGGGATTGATCCCACGATGTCTGGTTGTTAGGAAGAGCAGTGGTTACTGCTGTGCCACTCGGGGTCCATTTTGCGAATTTTTTGAGATGCACTTTTATAAGAAAATTCTGATAATGTCCACTGTTAAAAGTACTATATAAACAAACTTAAAAAGATTGTATGGGAATGTGTAATATGTATCGTCATCAGTTTATATTCATACACATTATTAATATTCCCAATTCCCAGAGTCCGACTAGGAGTACTTAATAGCTTGTAAAGATTTCGGTTGATTCTGTTGTAACCAGGAGATTTTTATGGTCACTGCGGCTGTTACCACAGCAACAATAATGAAACCTGGAAAATACAGGTAGACTGCAGCAGCAGTGAAGGAATGCTTAATTAATCGTCCAGACTCCATTGTGTTTTTTTTTTTTTTCTCAATTTATAATTTAAAAAAAAGGTAAACAGGTACGTCTTAATGTATACTCCACCAGTCTCTGGTCCATTATTTTTTATTTCATTCACTCTACATCATGCCCATAAATATTAAATGATATTTTAAGGAAAATAGTGATGATTAAATCCAATTAAAAGATATATTACATGTTAAGGTCTGATGCACAATAGAATATTTTAGCAAAAATGTCTGTGGTTTAATAATTTCTGTTTCATAATAATTTCATAACAAAATCGGATGATAAATCCTAAAATATATGGGGCATAGCTCCCAACTTTTCACAAAAGCTTGTAGTGAGATTCTGAAAATAAAGGCATTGGTTTTGCGCATACACACGTGTGTACTCTAGGAGGACAAAGAAAATTACAATATCTGCATTGAGTTTAATCATAAAAAAAAAAAAAAACATCACTGTTTATATTCACAACAACGTTCAATGAATAACACACTTGACTAAGAGAAAATCCAACAAAACCAAAAAAATCCAAAAAATTAACCCTAGGGAGAATTCGTATATTCTAGATAAAGTGAAATATTTAAAGTGTTTTAGTTTCTAGCTTTAATTCAATGGTTGCAAGTTTAATAGTTCTGTAACATTAAAATGGTTGACATTTACCTCCTGTTTCATCTCCATTCAACTTCTCTTCTTTACTGGTGTTGGTGCTGTGAAAGAGATATTGAAAATATAACATGTTTCACACACAAAACATAACAATTGAAAATCAGTTTCTTTTACTTACATATCACAACATACACAACATATTTCACTTCAATATTTTACTTTTATGCTACTTTCTCCCAATTAAAATTCTGAGAGAAATGTACAATTAAGTACTACTTAATTGTTATATTTCACAGCTTTAGTTACTAGTACGCAGCACATTTATGTCAACGGCAAATTCAATAATGTTTAAGCACACTGTTTGGTTTGTGAAGGACTTGTAGTACTTTTGCACTTCAAATAGAAGAAATAGAAAATAGAATAGAAAATTTAGAACATCATGTACTTATGACTTCAACTTGAGTAAAAGGTTTGAAGTTCTATTTGTTTAAACAAAGCTATGTAGTGTTATACTGCTAATCAAACTGCCTGCCTCCAGTGACTGGAGCTGTGCTGGACTCAGAGTTCTGCTCTCTGCAGTGTTACTGCTCCTGCATTTACGTTTTTCAACCAGTTTCCTCCAGCAGCGCGCTCAGTGTTTAATCATGTTAAATACTCACACAGAGTAACGGATAAAACACTGCCAGAGCCCGGACACTGCACCTCATCTCTGCTCTTTAAACTCGCTCTGGTCTGCGTTTCCTCCTGAAAGTGTCGGAGTGAAACACGCAGACTCGCGGTTCAGTGTGTGTGAGGTGGACTGGTACAAACGCGTTAATTATCTGAACACACTAGTTTTATATCTTCGCCTCAGTGTCGGTTGGCTGCGCAAAAACACCGCACGTGGCGGGAGAAATACAAATAATGCGGCAAACCGCGGCCGCCTACAGCGAGAGACCCGGATGAAAGCACGACATGCGCGCGCGCTGCTCGGTGTTAAACGAATAAATCTCTCCTTTTACACCAGATTTTAATGATCTGTATTAACCGCGCTGTAGCTGAGCAGTTCGGTGTTTGGAACATACGAGCTAAATGACAGTGAACACCAGGACTGGCCTGTTGCTAGGTAGCTATCGTTAGCTCTGGAGCGCGCGGCTGTGACAGGATTCAGAACAGTAACTTACACACTATAAAGTTGTGTATGAACGCAGACAGAGTCATTATTTCACTAACATGTTACTCACCAGGAATTGTATGGAATGTTCCAGATGCTTCTTGCCCGTTCCCACAGCAGTGTGTCCTCGCTTCTTGTCTCTGATGTCACACCAGACTTCCCATGAGCACTTGCGCAGGGCAATTTACTCAATTATTTAAGTTTTTGTTGCTAAACATAAAGAATATTGAGTTGGAATGAGTGATGATTGTAGTTCCAGAAACTAATCAGTATAATTACTCCATTGCTAAATATTTTAATTGAAATGTAACAAAAATATTAAGTGTATGTAAAAAATATAATTCAGTTAGTCGAATACCAATTTCTATTAGTGAAATAAACTTAAATTATAGTGTAATTTTAATACAAAATTAATAGCTGTTTTTTTAGGCATTTATTTTGATTTGGCTAACTCAAACAATCATGTATGTGATTTTTAGAGATTTTATTAAGGTAACATAACTCTTTTATTACTATGAAATTTACACAGCCACATAATCATTTTTTAGAGTGTAGAGAGAGAGAGAGAGAGAGAGGGAGAGAGAGAGAGAGAGGGAGAGAGAGAGAGAGAGACTTCTACGCAGTCATACAAAACTACAGTACTATTAAATTTAATTATTGTTTATGTAGATTTTATTATACTCTTATAATCCTCCCCAGATGAAAGCCATGGAAAGGATCAAATGATAGTATTGACAGTTGCATGTTTAAGTGTGTGTTTTAAGTGTTTAAGTTTGTTTTGATGGTTCCAAGTTGATTTTATTAAGCTTATATTTTGTTAATAAAAGTGTTCTTAAAATTTTGATATGCTTCACAATCATTTTGTATGGGTAGTTGTAGCCCCCCCCCTCCTCCCCACCAAAAAAAATAAATAAATACTTGACCACACCATACCCCTTGAATTTTTTTTTTACAATTCGACCACTGGTAGTAGACCACATCACCAACAATGCTCTGTCGGACTATAGGGAGGAGACTTGCAAGCCTAGTAACATGGTGTTCCTCCAATAACTTCACTGTTAAAGTAAAAAAAACACATTGAGGATTTCCAGAAATGAAAAATCAGCAGACACTCCCCCATTTAGAGACTCGGACCGACAACAAAGGGTTAAAAACCCAGGGTCCGAGCACATCGGCACGTCATCTAGCAGCTGGACATCTTCCAACGTCATCCAACGGCTGAACGTCAACTACACATCCGAAGCAAGCTCTTTCATCGCTCGTCCACTGTCGACTTTTGCCCTGCATCTGACCAGCAAGCAAACTGCTCATCCACTCTCTACATCTTCAAGAAACTTCATGCCAGAACTCTGAAGTTCCACACTGAAGAATGCACTAGAAGAAGTGCCAGAGCGCCGCCGTCAGTAACCAAGCAACCAGTGCATCAGTGAAGGGCTTCCCCAAGCGACATTTTCTGGTCATGTCATTTTAAGTCTAAACATTTGTCCAGATTTTAAGTTACCTTGCTCATAATTGAGAAATATCAGACTTTGTGTTATCATTAGTGGCCACGTGATAAGCAGAATTGGTGAGATACACAAAACCGTGCTAAACGCTGGAGGGGAGTCGATAAAGTGATCCCAGCATTGAGGAGACATGGTGAATCTCTGGTTCTCTCATGCTTAATTGCCAATCGGGGCATTTGAGATTAAGTGAAAAGCCTTCAAGGTGTCAGCTCTTACACCTCCTCAGGATTCCCCAGCGCCTTCATCAAGCAGGGCATCCTAATCTACTTTAAAATAAACTACTAATTAGCTACTTGCTCAATGTAAACAAACACCTGCACCAATAGATATTAATTCCAAAAACTAAACTGAATATTTTGTGATCTAAATCTAGAAAACACTATAAAAGACAAGTAATTTATACACTTGGGAAGAACAAAGAAACAAAGTTTTTATTATAACTTCTGCAGCAGGACCAGTCCCGTACAAAAAACTAGCTTCAGCATGGACAAAAATAATTTCTTTCTCTCAGCCGTTACATTTTACACACAAACTTCTATGATAATATAATCTACGCCCTGCACATGATGTTCCTACATTCATGGAGCTGATTTTCTTTATCTGACCCGGACCAGACGTCTTTAGCTTATCATTCAGTAGCAACGACACTCAGTTTGGGCCAGGGAGTGTATTTGCCTGACGCTAAACGAAGTACAACTGAGTGTAAACAAGGCGTCAGATACTCAACCTTACAGAATGTGATTTCTGTGTATTAATAAGTTAGACAGAGAGTTCTGCTGTACAGAGAGAGACACAGACATGGACGTGGACTTCAACGTGGACGTGAAATAATATTACTGATCACACTTACATTGAAAAGCTTATTTTTAGCTCTGTTCTTTTAGCTGTTTCTACAAGCGGCACAGATACGCGCTGACAACTATTAAAAGTATATACAGTATATGTGTTTATATAGAAGCCTTTTCTCGAGTGTGTTAACGGGAAGGCTTCGGACTTCATATGGGTTTTCCGATATGTCAGGTAGAACAAAAGTCATCATCACTTTTATAAAGGGTACATTTTAATACTAATATGTGAATGATGTTGCAAAAATGTAGAACTCATAAAATTAGCATATTATTATTTTTGGTTATAGAAACAACCGAAAACAACCACAGAAACTTGTGATTGTGTGTATTTATGCTATTTCTTTGCCTTTCAGATATATTACCTATTTTGTGCTGGAAAAAGGATATGTCTCTCTATACTGCACAATCCTGAGCTTTATATAGGTTTAAATAATGCCTAAACTTTATGGGGTCTACACATCATCGACGGGTACTTAGGCTAATAATAATCATACAACATTTACTTAAATGAAAGTTAACTGATTAATTAAAATTCCTTAAGATTTTACATACTAACTGTACCTTATAGGAACATGAGACTCTTTGAAGGACAACAGAAGAGTTTAGGTGCAGGTGGCATTATTTTTAATTAGGGCCCGAGCACCAATGGTGCGAAGCCCTATTGTAACCGAAGGAATTATTATTATTATTATTATTTTTATTATTATTATTATTAGGGCCCGAGCACCAAAGGTGCGAAGCCCTATTGTAACCGAAGGAATTATTATTATTATTATTATT
>QMIH01002815.1:0-13231 GCA_003987875.1 Clarias batrachus | reverse complement strand
AATTTCTCCCACATACTTCTTCCAATCTTGACTAAACTTTGGAGTCATGATCTTCGTTCGAGTCTGAACACAATGATATGCCAATTTGACCCTATAGCTATAACGCCACCTACTGGCAGTAGCTTATGTCTTTTGCCTGATTTTCCCCTTTCCACATGGTGTATTTGAACGAACTCCTCCGAGGGAAAGAATGCAAGAACTACCACATTTTGCCCCATGGTCCTGAAGACATTGGTGAGTAAAAGTTATCAAAAGCTTGTATCTATCTTCTACGGTCTGGCCAGGGCGGGGCCGCAAATTAGATACGTCGACAGTATTGAGAAACTTGCTGTATTTCTTACAATCCTTCACCAATCCGGCTGATACTCTAGATTTACATCAGCCCATGCACAACTTTCCTCATGCCACTGTCGTCATGAGTGGGCGTGGCCAAATGTCTCTGCAGCGCCCCCTAGTTCGTGATCCGGGTCCCTGTACGTCCTACAGGCATCAAATTCGGCAAACTGATGTATCTCCTCACCACAGGAAAAAAAGTCTCTTGGAGGTACTCTCTACGATGAACAGGAAGTCGGCCATTTTGGAAAAACTGCGAGATGTTGCGTTTCGCACACGTCGTACTTTGACGAACTCCTCCTAGGGGCTTTGGCCTATCGACTTCAAATTTACTCAGGATGCTCTTAAGGGGTCAAGGACCAAAAGTTATCAAAAGCTTGCATCTGGGTCACATGGTCTGGCTGTGGCGCCGTCACGAATTTTACCCACCGCCGACGCACAGGAAATGCATGTTTTTCTGCCTCTTTCTCCCACACGCTTCGTCCAATCTGCACAAAACTTTACAGCATCATTGACATTCACAGTGTCTACTCATTGACATGCCAACATGTTCACTCGGTCATAGCGCCACCAACTGGCATGAGGAAAAATTTGGTTTTTAACGATTTTTGCCCATAGTTCTGCTCACGTTCAAGGACGACATCCAAGACAACATGCAGGAGGTCAGCGTTCACCCCGCATGGACTGCGCCGCGTGCGAGGGCCCGATCATCGCTGCTTGCAGCTTTAATTCTGTTTAATTCTACTTTACTTTTTAGTGCTTTAGTGACTTATCATGCAGGCACAGGCACACAGACAGACAGACAGACACACACACACACACACACACACACACACACACACACTCGTTCTCTCTGCTCTATTTTCTGCACTCTTTTTTTTATTGAAAGTACAAATACATTGAGCTAACATTAAGGGGTCCTTTAGATATCTGTTAATGTACAAGGTACATGTTTTTTTTATACCTGACAGATAATTGTCCTTTGAGGGTGTTAAGAGATTCATGTTTCACTGAACTGAACTAGACCTAGAATGTCAATCAGTTAAAAGTTAGACATCAGGTCTATAATAAAGTTACACGGCCATACAGTAGAAGAGTACAGAAGAGTACACAGTCAAACAGCGAGATAAAGATTTAAACATGATTTATATTTTATATAAATAAATATTATAAACATTACAAACATATACTAGTATTTTACAATATTCCTAGGGGTTATGGGTGTCAGGGTGGCGGGTACTTGGGCGTTATTCATACAGAGCTAATCGTTGCCTACATGATCTGGAAAGTGAAAGTAGAAGCGTTCTACAGTGTTTCTCCTCACAGACATGGAGTCCGCTTTAACAAGTTGCCTTTTCTGTTTCCTCTTGTTGTCAGTGTGCATCTGTAAAGGTAATGTAAAGCATTCTTCTTAGTGCTCTGTGAATTCTCTGGGTGTTATATGGAGCTAAAAGGAGGTTTAGGATGTGAAGTCAGGTTGGTATTTTTTGATGTTCAACTGTTAAAAGAATATTAAACATAAATAATATTTCTGAAATATGAAAAAAAATAAATTTCTAGTCGCTAAATCACTAAATGTTGTAACACTGAATAAAAGCAAAAAATAGAGACATGGGTGTGACCGTTATTTACAGACAGTTATTTAGAAGAAACTTTACTTTTGAACGGCGCTTTGTCTACACGTAGTTTTGTCTATTAAACTAATAATAATCATAAAACATTTACTTAAATGAAAGTTAACTGATTGCACAAATTCATTAGCAAAACACAAATTCCTTAAGATTTCACATACTAACTGTACTTTATAGGAACATGAGGTTCCTTGAAGGACAACAGATGAAATTAGTGGCGTCAATTGTGTTTAATTCTACTTTATTTTTTAGTGCTTTAATGACTTTACATGCAGACACAAGCACACAGACATGCACATGCGTGAGATGATGAGTAGACCTCTTAAAGCTCAGAGCATTTGAGGCATTATTTGTTTTGCTGTTTTTTTTTATTTTATTAAACATATATAAAGCTCAGGATTGTGCAGTATAGAGTAACATACTGTATCCTTTTCCCAGCACAAAATAGGCAAGATTCAAAAAGTCACTATGTGATATCTTAAACTAATCTGCATTATCATTTCAATTACACGGTCATCTGCATTATGTGTTTTCTGATGACTGTGGTGAAATCAAGAGGGATGGTCATGCATCCAAGAAGTACAATAGCAGGTAGTCAACCAGAATGCCTATTACTGACGTGCTCACCACCACGGCAGAATAAATTGGTCACATTTCAAAGTCCTTCCTGAAATGACCGCCAAGTAACGCAAAGGAACATTTTGTAAAACAGCTGCAATTGCCACGGTTTTTACTTGTAAAAAAAACTATTGTAAGTAGAGTACAGTAGGTAGCCAACGGGAATGCCTAATACCGCCGTGGCAAAACAACAGCGGCCAAAATACGTTAGTCACATTTCGTGTCATTTGTGAAATGACCACCAGGTGGCGGAAAGGGACATTTTCTTTTGGCGCAGTTTTGAAATATAATTAGAGCTCAAGTCATAAAAAAGTCATAACAATAAGCTTTTAGTAACGCTGTGTACAATTATTTGGTTTTGCCATTAAGTATTGCTGCACAATTTGGCCCTGTCTACTAGGGGTGCTCTGATTGATCGGCCGCCGATCATAATCGGCCGATAATTGCTTTTGGGAAGTTTGATCGGCAGTCTCTAGAACAGCTGATATAGAAAAGGCGATCAGATGACGCAAAACTCGCATCTTTGCACGCTGCAAAAATGTCTTCACGCGATTTCACTCGGTGGCCGTAAGTACGGTGCATCATGATTCACCGCGAGTTTTGGCGCTGTGATTACGTTTCCATCTTTCCACTCAAAAAATTAAACATCTTTTAAAACATGAAACATTTGACATGTTTAATTTTTTGCCGGTCCTCGCGGACGCTTGCTGACTTTGCAGAATTTCCGGCGACTCACATCCTACTTGTCTGTTATTTTATTTCATTTTATACAATCTACAGGAAAGTTGTATTTGTCAAGGTCTAAGCTGTTCCCAATTACTAACCAAGCACAGGCTGCTATGTATTAAGATGACGTGTTGCACATGTTGCTTGCCAATAAATACAGTTGTCAAATCATTATCTTCCTCTTCTTGTAATTTTAATACTTAATTTACATGGTTGTTGTTAGATATAGTTTAATAAATAATGCTTCATGATAAGGCTTCGAGTCGACCCTGTAATCGGTGATCAGTATCAGTATCAGCCAATACAGCTTCTAGTGATCGGAGATCGGTGATTGTCCCCAAAAATCCTGATCGGAGCACCACTACTGTACCCCATTTGTTAACACACACATCATGTCCACGAAGAGACAGATGTGTGTATGCCTTTATAATAGAATAGATAGAACCTGAACAAAAGCCCCTTTTCTTGACTGTTACATACATTGTGTAAGCACATTGCTAACTATTGAGAAGATCTCTAGCTATGATAAAACCACTACATTATACAGCAGTGTACATTATATGTCACTACAGTAACACTGATGAGCTCCAATAAATTACATACAACAATCCATTAACCATCTGTAACATTACACATAACAGGAAAAGCTAAGAATTACCTCAGGGATAATTAGCACTAGCTTAGAGACAACAGTTAATAGTCTGTTATCTTAGCTCTTTCAGTAAGCTAGCGCTTAGCATAATGATATTAACTTACTTATAGATCCATATTTGGACAGGCATTTTACACAAACAATGTAGCTAATTGTTTACATGTGTACAAATATACTATTATATTAATATACATTAATGAACAAGCTAGTTTCCCTATGCTAAGCGCTAGCGGTTAGCATTGTGATAATAGCTTGCTTATAACTCCATATGTGGATGTATATTACAGAGACGCCATGGAGCTGATGGTTTACATCAGTGTTTAATGATCTAAATGAGACTTTTATTCCTTTTAATCACTGACATTTACACTCGGCAAACACTCCAATAGCATTAGCACTGCTACAAAGTTATCATTTGTGCCTAAAACAGTAACCTCCGATTAATTTTATATATTAAACATTACCTGGTAAGTGTGTCCAGTTGTAAATTTAGTGAGAATTATAATGTTATCACGCTATAATTCACTGTATATTCATCATGATAAGTCCTGGAGCTGAATCCGGCACGGTTCTGTGTTCAGTTGTGTTTTGACCTCACTCCCATAATCCTTTGCGCATTAGCATCAGCTTTTAGCCTGCAAAATACAGGAGAAAGAGAGTTCTCACACGGGAAAAATTATACATTTACGCGGGAAAAAGCACACATTTACAAGGGGAAAAGCACACACATAGAGTAAGGGAAAGATGATTTGCCCTTCTGGTCCGCCTTAGACATAAAACTAAAAAAAAAAAAAAACGGAAAAATAAACTTTCAGAATAGAACGTTTAGAATAGCTAAAAAAAAATACACTCTTAAAAATGCTGGGTTGTTTTTTTGTAAACACCTGGTTTGGTTATTTTGACCCAACAACTGGTTCATTATTTATTCTCTGGTTTCTCCAAATCACAGCCTGCAAAATGTTCAAAATATTTGAGTTATTTTAGGTGAGAATGTATGTATGTACAGCTCAAAAGCATCTATTAAAAAATTAATTTGAGCTTCAGGAAATCCCCAGGCGTTCTGCTCATCGCAGCCTCATTTCAGAAAGAACTTTGAGAACTGCCGCTGGCTGTGATGTCTCTGTAATGGCTAAAACAGCGGATGGATTTTATTTAGGATATTTCTAACTGGTATTCTTTGGTATAATACGGTTATAGTATAATATTTCGCGGGTGTGTGACGCATCCTGTACTGCCTTCCAGACATTTTGGTGGAGGCTGTTGATGTTTGTTTTAAAGGTTTTCTTGTCTTGGATGTTACCTACACAAGCGGTGTCTTCCCACCTGGGAGTTTCTCCAGCAGATTGATGGACATGAGTTTTTACAGTCCACATTTGATTAATAATATTTAAAAATGTTTATTGTTCTTGATCTTAATGTTATTTTTAAGTAAATTAAATCTTAATAGTTAAAATAGTTAAAATAAATAGTTAAAATATTAACATGGGGAATGTTTGATGTCATGTGGGCGTTATAAGATTTGTATTGAAAACTTCTAAATAAAAAGTGGCTCTTGTCATGCCTAAAAATTGATGCAGGTTTATTTTTCATAGTCTAAATAAAACTGCTTAATTAATTGTGGTCTATTGCTGTTTACTTATAATATTTGTTAATTTAATTTAAATGAGGTTTGGGCTCGGGGTGTTGAGCATCATGATCCTGCTCTTTAATTTCCTACCTAGTCTAATCAGCGCTCAACCGCACGCATAAAGTTTTCGAGAGCTGTTGACCTACAATATTACAACAACAAAAAAAGAAATAAGAGATTTAAAAAATAAAGAAACATTTACATAATATACAGCAATAAGAATAAAAATGAAAATGAAATATTAGAAGATAAATATAAAGAAGTTAAAGAATACTTAATAAAAATAGAAAAATATATATAGTAAATGAAATATAATAGAAATGTAATGTAGTGCAGTCCAGTAATGTAGTGTCCAGTTATAACATAACATACATTGTATTGTTTTTTTTAATCACTCTATACACAATACTTTTCGTTACAACTATATTATAACACCCAGAAAGATCTTTTATTTGGGGTAAAGTGACTGATGTGCCTAACTTGTTCAACAGAGACTCTGTTTCACTGAAGGCATCCACGACTTTTCATAAATATTTAAGACCTTTTTGAAACCTCTCAGGTGATACCACACACACACACACACACACACACACACACACACACACACACACACACACACGGTCACACCAAAACACACACAGAGAGCAGACCACATGTCACCAGCACCTCCCTCCCCCAAACAGCGCACCAATGAGCATCTGAACATAAAGTTTTCCAGAACAGCAGAAGTAGACTAATGTTTATAAATGTGTCCGGAAAAAACAGCAAGGAATTATTAAAACTCTGGCCATTTTACTAATTCATTCATGAATTTGTGATTTCTTGGTAAATTTGGCTGATCAGAAATCAGAAATTTGTCCTCTGTCTTCCTAAGACGCCGGCAAGAGATAGAGAGAGACAGTGTTTTAATTTCGGAGATGCATAGGATTAATAAGCGCCTCGAGCTGCCCAGAAATCACTCCTGGAGTTCCACCGACTCGCCAGTCGATTCTGGAGTCAGTGGCTCAACTACCCCCGCTGGTGGCCGAAACTTGACTACCCAATCTTCAACCGTATGCAGATGAGCCAGAGAGGTGCAATGCCATTATCCTACAGTGCTCACTAATATTCAAGCTGCAACCTTCCCAATTTCCCTTTGAACGGGCGAAGGTTGTATTTATGATGTTTCTGCTTACAGGCAGAGCACTCGAATGGGTCACTGCAGTGTGGTAGCAACTCCTCTCGGAAGACACCACCCTATGTGCCTTTGTTCCATCATCACCTTCCACATCACGGCCAACTTCCATCATCAGCATGCGGCAAGTAGTGTAGCGTCGCACCTCCTTTGCCTTCGTCAAGAGGGGCGATCCGTGACAGACTACACAGTTGAGTTTCGCACCCGGGCCGCCAGTTCAGGATGAAATGATGCAACCCTTATGGATGCATATAGTATGTACAAGGGCTCTCCAAGGATGAGCTAGCCATTTGTGATCCTCCACAGAATCTGGAGGAGTTTTATATAGGCTAGCCATCCTGTCTTATACCCACCTTTGTGAGTGTCAGACCGGACGCTTCAGCAGCTCCAGACAAGAGATGTCCTCCACCCGACAAAAGTCTCCCCGCGCGCTTTTAAAGGAAATGAAAATAACCCAAGAACATGCAGTATTTGCAGATCTTTAATAAAAGAATAAATAAATAAAAATGTAAAAAAGCTAATAATTTTGTGTTAAAAAATTGTGTTAATGCTTTAGTTAAATAACATTAAGAAATCAGTATTTGGTGGAATAACACAAATTTGGAGTTACAGCTGTCATGTGTTTTGTCTCTCCAGCAGTTTTTCACATTACTGTTGGGTAACTTTACATCACTCTTTTTACAAAAAAGCAAACAGCTCAGCTTTGCTTGATGGTTTGTGACCCTCCATCTTCCTCTTGATGACATTCCAGATGTTTTCTGGGTGAAAAAGCAGTGGTCTCTTATTTTATATATAATACACACTGTGTATATACAGTAAGTCCCCAACTTACAAATGAGCTCATTTAAATTAAGGCTGGTTATTTCTGTTCAGTTCATGAGCTTATTGATGATCTCTCCCACTCTCATATATACATTGTCACAGTGCCAAAGCTTAGGACTCCTTGAAGGTCCCTGGCTAGACTTTGCCAGGTGTGAGTTGAGCTGCTCTTTCCTTTGTTTTAAAGGAAACCTATGTGGGATAAGCAAACAGGGATATACTGATTTATTTGCCAAACATCATTTATCAGTGTTTTTGTTTACTTTAGGGTTCCATGTCCTCGGTCCGTCTGGTCCTCTCACTGTCCAGCTGGGAGACTCCGTGTTGCTGCCATGCTTTGTAGAAACTCCTGTACCAATGGAAGAACTGGAAGTGGAGTGGAGAAGAAACGACTCTGGAGCTCTAGTGCACTTGTGGCAGGATGGAGAGAGTCGACCAGAGTCTCAGGACCAGCGTTATCATGAAAGATCTCATTTCTTCACTGAGGAGATTGAACATGGGAACTTCTCTCTACTTCTTACAAATGTGACCCAGGAAGATGCAGGAGTTTATAAGTGTGTCGTTTACACAAACCTGGAATCTAATGAAACTCTGATTGAAATAAAGGAGATTGGTGGGTCATTTTGCACTTAATTCTAATAGTGATCTCTAAAAATACTAGTAATAAAAGTAAAAATTAATACCTAATTCTAACTGAATTAATCCTTCACTTATTTCAGTTCAGGGCCCGTATTTACTAAGCGCCTCAGAATCACTCTTAGAAATCGCACTCAAAGTTAATTTAGGACTGAAAATATTCCTAGCTCAGAGTAGGACATAAAAGTTATTTACAAAGCTTCCTACTTTTACTTTCAGTGAGGACTAGGTCTGCACCAAGTAAAGCATGTGATGTCACTGTTTATGACAGGAAGCTTTAAGTCAGGAAGTCACAACTGTTTAAGGCTGTGTAGGACTGTCATAATCTGATCCAAATGATTTCAAAAAGAAAGTGAAACTGAAGTGAGAGTGAGAGCGTTTTGCTTGTGGAGAAGGGAGTAAAATGTAAAGAAATAATTAACTCTGCCCTACTCCTACCTCTAAAGATACATAGTGAGTGGAGGCAATTTGTGAAAACATCAACGCCCCCTGTTAGTTTGTCACACAGAGAAGTATGAAAAATGGGGATACACTGTGTTAATGTGCTCCTTTTAACAGTGGATCTTAAATGCATAAAATTAAAATATAAATATATTTACTTAATATCTTTGTTTAAAGTAGCAGGAAATGTACTGTACAGTATATAATAACACAATGTATGGTGAGAAGAGTGTTACGAAAACTTCTCTGCCGGAACATCATTTCCTCGCTGCCCTCAAGCAGTTCGGACACCTCTGCCTCTATCTCTCCAACATTTTGGTGAGAATAGGAGTGATTTCCTATTTTAAGAAAGTTGGTAAATTGCTCTTATTCCTACTCCCAAAAGTAGGCCCGAAAATTGCATCACCATGAGAATTTTTAGCCACTTAGAAATGATTTCCTACTCCTACTCTTTTTAAAATAAAAATCAAATATGTAAACAATTCTCTTTTCAGAGCATTCGTTTTTGCCTGGAGACACCATCATACTGGCAAACGTGGGTGAAGATATCACTCTGAGCTGCTCTGTAGACGCACATATCCTACCAGAAAATATGGAAGAGATCTCATGGAAGAAAGTGGATGAAGAAATTTTAGTGCTACTTTATCAAGGTGGTGAGGTCCTGACTGACTCGTCCCACGACAGATACAGAGACAGAGTGGAGTTCTTCAGCGCTGAAGAAAGAAACAAAGGAAACTTCTCACTGAGACTGAAGAATGTGAGAACCGAGGACATTGGGATGTATATATGTGAAGCATTCTCTGGGGAATTATCAGCCAAGACCAAAGTGAAAGTGGTTTTGGGTAAGTATTTTTATTTGTAGCACAATCTCCTTCAGGATTTTCTGGTAGATTTTCGGGGTTCAGTTATGGTCTCAGAAAGACTGTGGCTGGTTCTGCAGGATGTTCAGTAAAACTAAGCAGGTCATTTCCTTAGAAAACTGCATCAATTGTTTCTAAGACTATATTTTAAGCAAAGGGTTATCACAGCAGTTATTGACTTTGTTTGCTTTTACTTTTATTGCTTTTAATATATTTTTAGAAATGTAAAAACATTTTGTAGATATTATTGCTCTACAGCAGTTATTTGCAAGTGCCTAAGACTTTTAAACAGCACCTTATACAGAAAAACCTAACAGCTGTTTTACTTTCAGTATTGTGCGAACGTCTTGGACACATACAAAAAATATTAAAATTGCATAAGCAGATGGAAAACATTTCTCTACATAAACTAAAACTTATCTAAAAACGCTAAAGACTAATGAAATAAACACAGTGGATATTTGGTTTGAAACAATATTTACTATAAAAACTCATGTTGTCACATACAGATTTGTAGAGTCTTATAAGTAAAAAGGCTGTTGGAGAATCTGGTATGTTTGTGTGGTAACTTTGTCATATTTGCTCCTTTCTATTTTCATGCAAAACCCAGGAGCCTACATTAGTTTTTTTTTTACATCTGAAAACTGGTCTGTCGTGTAAAATGCTGCCTTCTTTACAGTTTAAACGCATGCAAATATTTTTCTGTAATGTTATTTATGAATTAATTTTTAACTCATGTTGGGGAAATTGCTTTGGAAAGTGGATGCTTTTGTATCTAATAATGCAGAGATGGTAAACATGCAAATAATAACATAATTTGGACTAAAGGTTATATGCTGCCTAAAACTTTTGCACATGACTGTGTGTGTCTATTAATGTTTTTCAATTAAATTTTATTTAGATAGAGCGAGAAAAATGTATATAGATCATAATGATTAGATCGTCCCTGATGAGCAAGCCAAGGGCGACAGCGAGTCACATGGCAAGGAAAAACTCCCTGAGGTGGCAATAGGAAGAAACCTTGAGAGGAACCAGACTCAACAGGGAACCCATCCTCATTTGATTCATAACAGATAGCAGGGATCTTATTACGACATACTCTGTGCTAGGCAGCTGGAAGTTCATTATAACAGGAGATGTCATGGAGTCCAGTCTGGCACCAGGATGAGTCAGAGGGCAGAAGGGGTCAGGATCCCTGGGAGCTCAGGAGCAGCATGTGTAGCTCTTAACCAGGGATGGCGAACCTGTTTGTCATAATGAGCCATTAAAAGACTTTATCATTGCAAAGAGCCACACAACAGATGTGCAAACAACAGTATCACAACTTATACACTTATACATTACACAAAGCTTTTCATGGATTTAAATCAGTGTACCTCATTTTATTTGACTCAGTGGGACACCTGACAGTCTTTGGTTTCAACAATCTTTTTTTAGGTATGGCTTGTATTCAGTTGTGGCTACTCGTAGTAACTCTTTCACATTCCCCTTTAAGGCATGGCTTTTTTGCACAAGCAATGTTCCATGCTAGTTGATATGATGCTAATGTGACCACCTTTGAATGCTTGGTAAATTTCCTGAAAAGCTAAGTTTGCTTTTTTGACTGTCATTTCAGTGTCTTTACCTTGTGTTTACGTCCACTGCCTTTGGGAAATTCCAGAGCTACGGTGAAATGGTGAAATGGTGAAATGGGGTTGTGTAAATATATATATAAATAATAATAGAAAATAAATAAATACATATTTAAAATTTTAATTAGATTTGGCAGTTGCATTTAAATATGAATCCCTTTTTTTGTCATAAAAATTGGTTTGACATTTTAAGAATAAATTGCAATTGTAAACACAGAACATATGGATAGATTGAAAAGCCGCAGAAGAGCAGTGAAAATCGCGAGGTTCGCCACACCTGCTCTAAACCATCACAAAGCAGAATCCAGCTGGAGCAGGTCCTTCTCTGGATGCCTCAGGAACCTCGCAGGGTCGGCCTCGGTCTACTGGAGCTGGCAAAATCTCCAGATGCCTCAGGATGGGTGGAAAAATAAAGAGCAGGTGAAAAGAATTAGTGTAGCTGCCATTCATTATATTAGCAGCAATAGATGTGTGCATTTAAATCTACTGGAGTACAAGGTTATGGGATGAATTATGTGTACAGCAGGCAAAAGAGATGTTCGTGAATCTACTTTTAAACTGGAAGTCTGTGTCTGAGCCTGAAAGCTTCCAAAGCTTAGAAGCTAAATATGAAATCGGCTTTGTAGATTTTCATATTCTAGGAACTACAAGAAGTGCAGTGTTTTTCTTTCTGATCTTAAGGAGCGTGGTGGATTGTARCGTATTAGAAGACTGGTTAGGTATGTGGGAGCTAAACCGTTTAGAGCCTTGTACGTAAGTAATGCTATTYTGTAATTAATTCTAAACTGAACAGGTAGCCAGTGCAGGGATGATAATATTGGGGTTATATGATCATATGTTCTGGATCTAGTGAGAACCCTGGCAGCTGCATTTTGGACTAACTGTAGCTTGTTAATTGAGGATGCAGGACAGCCACCCAGTAATGCATTACAGTCGTCCAGTCTGGAGGTCATGAATGCATCAACCAATGATGAATGAATGCATCAAGGGGCATACACCTTGTCAGGGCGCACAATCATGCACAAAGTCACTCACACTACAGAGAATTTGAAACTCCAATTATCTGACCATGCATGTCTTTATACTGTAAAAGGAAGCCAGAGTACCTGGAGGAAAGCCACCAAGCATGGGGAAAACATGCAAACTCCACACATTCACACATACTGTAGATCCGGGGTGTGAATCAAACCTTAGACCTTGTAGGATGTGCTAACCACTATGGCACCATGCCACCAAAACACACACACACACACACACACACACACACACACACACACACACGCACACACAATAAAATTTCAATACGGTAACTGACATGTATTTAGCACTAGATAATTAACACTTACTTCACACAATGAATGTGTGTTAAATACATAATCAGTTATCATATGGAATTTTCAGATGAAATTGTATTTATAAACATTGCTTAAACTTACCCTGAGGGCTGTAGCGAAAGTAATGCAAAAGTGGGCATAACCTTTTTGTTAACTAACACGAGTATTTCAAATTGCATGTGTTGTTAGAGTAACTCTTCGCTTATACAAAGGCATGCTATGCCTTCACTCCATCATTGAACACAATGCTCAAATCCTCTTTGAAAATCCCCCTTTTGGCAGTTGATGGTTTCTCACAGCATGGTTTGTCTTCATTGCTGTTTTTTTTTTTCTTCAACCATCTGTGGACAATTGTGATAGAGACTATGTTGAGTAATTTGTATAGAGGAAGGGTTACTCTGCCAACATGTGCATTTTGAACCACATGTGTTAGTTAATATAAAATGTTATGTCCACTTTTGCTTACTTTTAGTACAGCCTTTATTTGTTCCCTGTTAGATGGCAGAAATGGATACAGTTGCAAAATAGTGCTTTTACTTATTCAGAATGTGAGACAAAGATAGAGTCCAAACATAAGCAAAAATGTCAGACATCGGAGTCAAAAGCTAGAATAACAATAAAGCTTGTTATATAGGGATACTATTTATTGAGCAATGTTTTAATAACTGGTGTTTATTCCTCACAGGTTTTTCTCCTATGCATATTGGAATCTGTTTTCTTTGTACACTTTGTATATCTGGATTACTTCT
>QMIH01002814.1:30518-49636 GCA_003987875.1 Clarias batrachus | reverse complement strand
ACCCGGAGGAAACCCACCAAGCACGGGGAGAACATGCAAACTCCATGCACACAGAGACGGGAATCGAGCCTGGCCGGGGATCGAACCCGGACCCTGGCGGTGCAAGGCAACAGTGCTAACCACTACACCACCGTGCCGCCTTAATACAGTTTATTTAAAAAAAAATTAAATATACCTCAGCTTTTGCAGAAAATATAAACTACTTGTGTTCTCTCATTGAATATTCATTTTATAAGAATATCGTTTTGCAATACCGCCAGAGGAATGAGAGAAAAAAAAAGTAACATGATGTTTAATCTTAATTATAAAATTGAGACAAATCAGACAATAAACGTTAGTACCACTAGATGGAATCACGAGGCCCAATCAGGCTGGTCGACCTGTAAGTCACAGTTCTAGTATCGTCTGATTTGGAGATCACGCTATCAAGCAGTCTGGTTTAGGATTTTGATCGAGATTTCATTAAGTAATAATCTTCAAAGCATGCTGAAGGAGCAGAGTAAATCCAGCTTTAAAATCAAATCAAATCAAATCAAATCAAATAAATCCTGAGCTGTATGAAAGAAAAAAAAAACATCACAAATTGAAGCAGTGCTTTATTTTTGCCAAAACAATACCAAGTGTCATCAGCAAAGCACCACAAATTGAGCGCAGGAAATATATGGCAAGACTGTTTAGGAGTGTGTGAACATAATGAACGAGCTTAGTACCGAACCCTGCAGGAGCACCTTGTGTTCGAGCGATTTGTAAAGCCCTGGACGCTTATTTCCTCGCTCCAAACACCTCATTAACCTTGACAAAGGGCTCTGAARTCAGGCGCTGGACGGTGTCTCAGGCAGCTTATTAGAAGGACTGCCTCACTTCACTGTATTTCCATGCCTTCCCACTGGCGTACAAGCTGAAAGTTTTGATCGTCACTCTTTTGTAAGTTTGCTCCTCGCTCTTTTCTCAGATTGGTCTCATTTTCCACCACATTTAAAGAGGGCTGCAATTGGGAACCTGCCGAGATGAGGGCATTGGATGAAATGATTTTTTTTTCTTTTCTCTCTCTCTCTCTCTCTCTTTTTCTCTCTTTCTCTCGCTGTCTCTAACAAGCCTATGAAGAGGACACTAGAAATCATCTCCAGCAATTTTGGTAATGGCTTTTGAGACAGCCGCCTGCTTTGTCGTATAATGATGACAAATGATGGCTTGAAAAGGCTTCGGAGACAAGAGACTTGAGAGGTAAAGATGTGAACAGAGAGAAAGCAACAGAGCAAGAATGAAAGAGAGAGAGAGAGAGACGCTCACATAAATTGCCCATCGAGTATTTTCCCGGTCGACTGTACATAATTGGCGTTTATTAGACTTGTTAGCTTGGGGTAACTTTTTAGCCACAGAGAGATTTTTCCAGATCTCTTGATTGCTCTCTCGCTTCTCTCCTCAACAGGTGAAGCGAAAACTAGTTCAGGTGAAACTAATCGTCTGATCGGTCCATGGGGTTTAACCAACCGACAGAGGCTTTTTTTCGCTTACACGCCGGCGGAGAAGACAGTGAAGGAGAGACGGCCTTCAGACGGCTCATTTAAAACAAATTCAACCGCATCGCACGTCTGCTCGGAGTCAGTTTATCCGTCCAGTCCTCCCGGATGACAGAGTGCATCATAGCTATTACGGCCACGAATGACATTTTCCCAGCCGTGACATTTCAATGAAGCGCATGGAGGTCAGAGGCTTCGTCTTCGCTAAACGCTCGGCTTTAAGGTTAATTGGCATAAACCTATAGGCAAAGAAATAGAAGGCTATTTCAGTTCTCGAAACGTTGCTGTTCAATGAAATCTTTTTTTTTTTTTTTTTTAAATGATCTGGATACAAATCCCGGAGAACTTTACATCTTGCGAGCGCCTGAGTTCATCTCTGATGTATTGCAGATTGTCTGGAATGCTTTAGCGTCTAAAGTTTTAAGTCAACACAAGCAGCTTTTGTTCTTCAGCATGGACGGGCATCGTTAAGATCACAACATTTTATCGCCACATTTCGTCTCGGGTAAAAATCGATATTTGGAAATGCAGAAAGCTTGTCGGCCGTCCTGAGACTCCCGCAGGCTTTAGGTGTGACTTTCTGTCCGTGTGTTTTGCCATGTGTTCATGGTCACGCTTTAAATATCCCACCAAGGATGCAGGAACACACAGCCGGGGAGACCAGGGACGGTGAAAATGCGGTCTTGTGGTCTCGGCCTGTCCGACATCTTGTTCCGCTTCAAACAGCCGCATGTCTTTTTATGAATCGATACCTGATATTTAAAATTCAGCACTCTCTGTGTCATGTTCTCCCTCTCTTTCTCTCGCACCTACGCTTTTGACACTACAAACTCACCAGCACGAGCAGACATGACCCATCACACACATCAACAGGAAAATCTATATGTCACAAAGCGTAAAAAAAAAAAAAAAAAAACCTTCAGACTCCACTTCATTATTAATTGATGCCTCTTCTAGGAAGTACTCAAGGCTGTTTCTGGGAGTCGCGTCTTTTGATAAGCGGCAAAGTTTCCGGTAAAAATCTCACAGCCTCTCTCTCTCTCTCTCTCACTCTCTCTCTCTCTCACTCTCTCTCGCTTTCTCTTTGTGCTTAATCCCCGATGAAGCGACTAGCTCCGTCTGGCCGTAATGACTGGAAGAGGGCTGGAAGTGAACAGGACAGAACAGACCCATGGGGGTGTTTCTCTGTACAGATCTCATGTTTGAACGGTGCGATACCCTAACATGTGACCTTTTAACTAACGTTAATGGCTACTCCTCTAATGCCTTCGCTTTTCTCTTTTTGCGCTCATCAGCCCTTTTTTCCCTCTAATCTAGCACTTACTGGAAGTTACGGGGGGCCAAATCCCAGGACATCGCCGGCAAAATTTCACAGCAGCCTCGGTGCATTTACACGGCCATCTGAGCAGATTTACCACTGGGAAAAAAAAAACAACGAAAAATCTCTCTCTCTGTCTCTCTCTCTCACATGATAACGCAAAAAACGAATTCTCGACGTTTGCCGTACTGCATTGCTTAAAATTTCGCGTTCTGATTTCGCGGTTCTAATACATTATCATTTCTATAGCAACAGTTCATTTACACAGTTTGAGTGTGTGCGTGTGTTTTTCCCTGAAATGAACTTATTTTACCAACTTGAAGTGTAACTATGATCAGATGGACAGATCACGCCACCCGACAGTACGTTATTTATTATCGTTTCCTATAACGGCATGACAAACGCTGTATTTGTCGCTCACGTTTCCACATCCTATTAAAGATCCTCAGCTCGGCAGAACACCTTTTTGTCTTCAGGAC
Organism: Clarias batrachus; assembly: GCA_003987875.1. Lineage (NCBI taxonomy): Eukaryota > Metazoa > Chordata > Actinopteri > Siluriformes > Clariidae > Clarias > Clarias batrachus. The sequence goes on along the minus strand of QMIH01002814.1, from coordinate 46,319 downwards.
CATGTCGGCTTTTCCATGTCCTGACTTTCACGTATCTCAGGAGGGCCTTTACTGAGTTGCTGTGAGTGTGCATATGTGTGTGTGTGTAGATGGTGGTGATGTCATGGGGTTGTGTGTGAAGTGCAAACGGAAGCGTAATGAGAGGCAATGAGAGATCATGTTTATCACCTTGAGTGATAGCAAACCTGATAAAAGATGAGCGGTCATCCTTTAAGACGGGTTTCCGTCTGCCCGCGCCCCGACGAATAAAATCGAGTCAGGCTCTCCGGCTAATGTGCACCGCAGGTCTCCTGTAAAGTGCGGAAAAATTTATTAGAATCACTAAAGGAGACCCGGAAAAAAAAGAAAAAAAAAAAAAAAAAAATGGCTCAAGATCGCATTTCTGGATTGGCGTCGTCTTTTCATTTCCTTTGTGCGTTTTCTTGTCCGGGTGTGTGTGTGTGTGTGTGTGTTGTTGTTTTTTTTTCACGCGAGACATGACAAACGTTTTTGACACGCGAGCGTCCGTTACGTCTTGGGGTCAGGCGGTGATTGTATTTTCATACAGTCAGGATGGTGATGAATTTGTGTTTGAGATGCAGTCAGATACAGAAGAGCAGAGAGGAAAACAAATGGAACGGTGCGAGGGGACCCGCACGCTTCAGGGCTTTGTCCGATTTCAGGGCTCCTCATATCCTCATCTGTCACGCCGGACGAGTCGATGTGAGAGACAGCGAGCGAGAGAGAGCAGCTGCTCTGATAGATTAGCCTGTCTCAGAATGGACTGCTTCTCAGCCTTGTAAATATGTGACAAATGACGGCGCAAGAAAGTATCGATTCCAATCTCATCGAAGCAGCGCGTGGCTAGGCTGAAGCTCTGCGCGCGTGTGTGTGTGTGTGTGTGTGTGTGTGTGAAAGAGAGAAAGAGTGTGTTAGTGGAAGCCTTCGAAATGTTTCCATTAAAATGCAGTAATATACATATTTTCCGTATTGTCACTGGCATACTGCACTAACACATGCACATTCAGCACTGTTCAGGCCACTGTGAGATTTTCCTTCAGTTTTGGAAGCTCAATATCTTCTATGTTGAAAATCCTGCATTATCCGTCCATCCATCAAGCAGACACCACTAAGCAATGGTTGGCCGCAGCCAACTATGACTTTAAGACAGAGGTCATTGTCACAAATACACTTAACCACAGGCAACGTGGAAACTCCAATCTGGCTACGGAGCATGTCTTTGAGCCCTGAGTATCAGGAAGAAGCCCACAAGCACATGAAGAAGATGCAAACTCCATGCTTAAAGACATGGGGCGAGATTCAAACCCCCAACCGTGGAGATGTTCCAACAACAAAACCACCAGGATTCTGCATTATTCGGTCTGATATTGATTATCTTCCGTCAATTTCAGTGGTTCAGGTTAAACACAAGCTCATGGAGCCAGCAAAGCTCCGTATCTAAGGTGTCTTATAGTTATGAGTTGGAGCGCACCTGAAGAGTTGATACTTAAAAGCTCTGCTCTAGGAGCTAACAGAAGAAGCTTCATGATTCCATTGTACCAAATACAGCCTGGGATTCCACAGATTGATTCCCACGGCCATACATACATTACAGCTCCATGGTCCCATATTCCCATGGGTCAACAGCTTCATGATCCTACAATCACAATATTCAACAGCTCCAGGTTCCTACAGTCCCAGGGTTCCACAGATTGTAGGTCGTACATTCCCATGTTTCAACAGCTCAGTTTCCTACATTCTCAACAGTTCCTGGGTCCCACATTTCCAGAGTTTGAATAGTTCCAGAGTCCTACTGTACATTATCAGAGTTTGAATAGCTCAAGGGTCTTACACTCTGAAAGTTCAACAGCTCCAGAGTCCCACTGWACATYMYCAGGGTTCAACAGTTTCAGGATCCAACGTTCCCAGGGTTCAAAAGCTCCATGTTCCTGTACAGCCAGAGTTCAATTGCTCCAGAATCCCACATTCCCAGAATTCATCAGCGTCCATGTCCAACAATCCTCCAGGATCCTTCATTACCAGGATATAACAGCTCCAGGTTCTTACATTCCCAGGGTTAAGTAGCTCCTGGGTCCTACATTCCCAGGAAACAACAGCTCCATGGTTCTACATTTCCAGGCCTATAACACCTCAAGGGTCTTACATTCCCATAGTTAGTTACTCCTTTATTTGTCACACATACACTGTAAACCCTAAGGCTCAAAATAATTAAACATGTTGAGTACTGTTAATTTAAATAATTACAATTAATAGACCTTGAACTTTTTGGTATTTATGAGTTTGTACATCTGACACTTTTCAAGTTGGCTGAACAAATTTGATATTTTAAGTAAGTGTAAGTACTTCAGTAACAGTAACTGTCACCTTAAAGTTCCACCAACTTAAACTTTTTCAGACTAGCGATTTTGTGTCTGACATCATCAGGGCGATAGGGCGCTGGTGGCTCAGTGGGAGGGGTTTCGTCTGCCATGCGAAAGGCCCGGGTTCGATTCCCAACAACTGGATGAAGTGTCTGTCCCAAACCCAGATAAAATGGGAGGGTTGCCTCAGGAAGGGCGTCTGGTGTAAAACCTGTGCCAAACGTGTGTGTGTGGACCGGATCGTCTGCTGTGGCGAGCCAAAGACCAACAACAATTTATTTGATTTGCAACAACTAAAAAAAATGATAATTGCTATTAAATAGTGTGAGTTAGGCGACTCAATAATGGAAGTAAAGAACGATTAATATGAATGAGTACAACAAACTCAAAAACTGACAGTTCTGTTTACTTAAAATTGGAAACATCATTACTTTAAAAAAATATGTAACTGATTGCTTCAAATTCATTTTTTGTTTTGCCAACTTATTCGGGTTTACAGTGACCATTTCCGCACAGTGAAATTCTTTCTTCACATATCCCAGCGTTACTGGGGTCAGAGCGCAGGGTCAGCCACGATACAGCAGATAGGGTTAAGGGCCTTGAGTAAGGGCCCAACAACAGCAACCTGTTTGAGCTGCGGCTTAAACGTCTGACCTTCCGATCAGTAACTTCAGTGCCTTAAGATGCTGAGCTACCATTTAAACGGTTAAACAGATCCAGGGTCCTACAGTTCCATGGTTTGAACAGCTTCAGGGTCCTTCATTCCCGTAGTTCAACAGTTTCATGATCCTTTATTCACAGAGTTCAAAGAGTTTTTTTTTTTTTTATCAAAAAGTGCATCTTGCATCTTGACATGCTATTAAAATTTCACTAAGTACCAGATCCTGAACGTAAGCCATCTTTTTCCACAGCTGTGCCAAAAGTGCTTTGTTGTTATGCTGCAGCTAACAATGATGGAGCATGTGGGGACCTCAGGAAACCAAACATTTTTCATTCTTGCTTATACAGTAGCAGCTATACAGTAGCAGCTATCGTGAAGCTACCGTCGACTGTAATAAAGCACTGACACTGGAGACTCCTTCTTCTCACAGAAACCTTTTCTATGCAAATGAAGACGTATTAGAAGGACGACATTGGCGCAAACCTGCACTACTGTCAGAGTTGCTGCTGGAGAGAAATACCAAACATTTTCCTGACCAATCAGGATCCAGAATTCAGTACATTTGTTCTGGTGTAAAGATGAAGAAAAGATGGACGCCGGATACATTTGTTTTATTGAGTTACTGGGTGGCGGCACGGTGGCTTAATGGTTGGGTCCGGGTTTGATTCCTGACTCTATGTGCATAAGTTTGCATGTTCTCCCCGCGCTTGGTGGATTTTCTCCAGATACGCTGGTTTCCCTCCACTCTCAAAGACATGCAGATCAGGATAATTGGCATGATTGGCACCCTGTCCCGGCTGTACCTCACCTCTTGCCCTCCTAAGTCTCCTAAGATGGTGTGAGTTTAAGCACTGTCTCCAGCAGGTCTGGGAGGAAGTTTTGGTATTATTATTATAAATCCTTCTTTTCTTCAGCCCTTTCTGATCATAATGACTTTGGACACCGAGGTGCTTCTCCTTCAATAGGTGCTGATCGGGCGCTCCCAAATTACGCAAAATGGAAGTGACAGCCGGCAGAGGAGCAGCTTTTACCCGATGATCTGAGACCCGGGATGTGCTTTTGGTGACAGGACACTGTTGTCAAGTCGGTGGTTAATGGAAAAAAAAAAAAAAAAGAAAAAAAAAAAACACGCTGCGGGTCTACGCGAGGTGGAGCGAGGACCTGACCGTCTGCTGCGCGCCTGTGAGCAGGTGTTTCTGGGAGATTTCCAGAATCTTGTGCTTCATGGGCACAGCAGGTCTCCTATAGAGAGACACAAAGAGGATTCTCTGTGCGCGGAGGCACCTGCCGCGCTCTGATTGTCTTTTTCTGTCACACACTCACACACATACACAGAAAGTTATCTGTGGTCGAGTCCATCTCACAAGCTCTCCGCGCTCAGTCAGGAAGGATTAGAGCGAGTTCCTCGGCCAGATGGTTGACACGTGGCTCAAAATTCAGACGTCAGGCTCCGAGAGATTCTCTCCACAACTTAACACACTTTACATACAACTTACATACGAAGCTCTAACCACCGCTTGAGTTAGACTTCGTTTAGTAAACCTATAAAAGATAAATGAAAATGTAAATGAACTAGAGAGCTCTGAGTCTGTTCATGCTTTATTCATCCTATTATCTTTCTGCATCCGTGTGTGTGTGTGTGTGTGTGTGTGTGTGTGTGTGTGTGAGTATGCTAGGGCAGGTGGCCATGCTGGGGTCACATCCTCTTTTCCGCACATGCAGAGAGGCCTCCGTGTCAGTGTGTGTGTGTGTGTGTGTGTGTGTGTGTGTGTGTTTTCCTCAACGCTCTTTTACAAAAGCCCTGATTAGCTTATTCACTGCATGACAGCAGCCCACTGCCCAAAGCGTGCCAAAATGAAAATGAGAGTTGTCATCTGTGAACTAGTGTGTGTGTGTGTGTGTGTGTGTGTGTGTGTGTGTGTGTGTGATTTACGTATGTAATCTCCCTTATAGTCCTCTATTAATTATCATCAATATACAAAATCATTTATTTGTGCTTCAAAAACATTTATTGGTTTTAAAAACAGACAGCAAATGAAAGTATAATATTGTCGCATGGTTAAAATTTTAACACTTAAAATAAATCACATATTAGTAAAGTAAGAAATCATAAAGGCATATTTTACATCATCCGATTATTAGAAAATAAATGTAAGATTGTATGGATTTTTTAAATGATGTTAGTTATCTTAGTAGTGGTGAGCACTGTCACCTTGTCCCTCCAGGGTCGAAGGTTCGATTCATGCCTCGGGTTCTGTGTACATGGAGTTTGCATGTTCTCCCCGTGCATGCTGGGTTTCGTCCTGATTTCCTAAGACAGTCCAAAGACGTGCAGGTTAGGATAATTGATATTTCCATCTTTCCTGTAGTGTGTGTGGATGGATAGATGGATGGACATCTTCAACATCTCTCTGAGCAGCGCTGTCGTTCCCACGTATTTCAAGGCCACCACTATTGTCCCCATACCAAAGAAGTCTTCTGTGTCCTGTGTCAATGACTACCTTCCTGTTGCACTTACTCCCATCATCATGAAGTGCTTTGAGCGGCTCGTCATGGGACACACAAACACCCTGCCAACCACCTCACTGGGCCCACTGCAGTTTGAACATCGTCCTAACCGTTCAACGGGCAATGCCATCTCCACGACAGTCCATCTTTCCCTCACACACTTGGACAATAAAAACACATACGTTCGAATACTGTCCATTTTGTTTTCAGCTCAGCATTTAACACTATTGTTTCCCAACACCTGATCGGGAAGCTGAGCCTGTTGGGCCTGAACACCTCCCTCTGTACCTGGATCCTGTACTTTCTGACCCATAAAGCGTCAGTCAGTACAGATCGGGAACTGCACCTCCAGCACCACCACACTGAGTACTGGGGTCCCACAAGGCTGTGTGCTCGGTCCGCTGCTGTTCACACTGCTGACTTATGACTGTGTAGCAACACTCAGCTCCAATCATATCATCAAGTTTGCTGATGACACAACCGTGGTGGGTCTCATTAGAAAGAATCAGCATATAGAGAGGAAGTGCAGAGGCTAACGAACTGGTGTAACAACAACAACTTGTCTCTGTACGTTTACCTGTCAACCTGTCTCTCTCCTTTATCTTACTTTGTAAAGATAAAGGAGATGGTTGTTGACTTTAGGAGGACACGAAGCGACCATTCTCCATTGAGCAATAATGGTTCCTCTGTGGAGATCGTCAACAGCACCACATTCCTGGGTGTCCATTTGGAGAAGAACCTCACCTGGTCCCTCAGCACCAGCTCTCTACACAAGAAAGCCCAACAGCGTCTCTTCTTCCTGAGAAGACTGATGAAGGCCCGGCTTCCACCACCAGTCCTGACCACCTTCTATAGAGGGACTATCGAGAGCATCCTAAGCGACTGCATCACTGTCTGGTTTGGGAATTGTACCATATCAGACCAGATAGTGAGGACAACAGAGAAGATCATCGCTAGTTAGCTTTTCTGTTAATTCATTTGGTAAAATTATGTTGTATGTAGCACCTCGGTCCTGGAGGAACGTTGTTTCATTTCACTGTGTACTAACTGTATATGGTTGAAGTGACAATAAAGCCTACTTGAACTTGACCTGACTTGACTTGGATGGATGGATGGATGGATGGATGGATTGATCGGTAGATCTATATGGAATGGTAGAGTGATATGATGTTTTACTGCATAAAACAGATTAAAAGGTTCAATTAAATAAATGAAATGTTAATTAATATTCCAGTTATTATATAACAATATATAGATGAGAAAGGTGTTTGAGACATTTTGGCTTCCTGCACTTACTGTACTTCCTGTGCTGTATTTCTGTCATCATGAAGACATCTGTTCCTACAGTAGGAGATAAACTTGTCTCAGTTCGTCTCTCTGTTCTGTCCTTATTACCCTTGTCCATCCTTTCTTCCATCAGTCTGACTCTCCTCCTGCCGTTCTTTCCCTTATCTCTTTCTCTGTGTTCTCGTTTTTTGACTCGTTTTCATTCATATCAGAACCGTGACCTTTCCTAAGTCAAACCAACACTCTGAGTCTGTGTGTGTGTGGGAGGGAGAAAGAGAGAGAGAGAGAGAGATTGGTAAGATAGAGAAAATACAAATACATGACATATTAATACACAATATTTATATTCATTTATGATAGCTTTTTTTAAGTTGATTTGTTCACAATTTCTTTTCTCTCACCTGTAACACTGGAGGGAAAAACACTAACTATGATGTTAGCAACTGTTTTCTTCTCTAATAAACGAAGACGTTTAGAAACTTCTTCTTTCCTTAATTCAAGTCATTCAGTTTTAAAGAATTAACTTTAGGCCACTGCCATCAACCAAATCTGGTCCCTGAAATAAATAGATTTTTTTTTTTAATTCTACAATATCTTTCGCAATGTATGACCCTTTTCGTGTTCCACATCAGTTTCTCTTTTTCTTGTTTAATTACCTTTTCATTATTTCTGTACTCAGTGTCAGATACTGATTTTTTTTTTTCACATTATTCTGAGTTTCCATATTTGGTCATACTGTAGTTTCCTGATTTGTCTTTCAGTAAGATTCACATTGTAAGAACTAAACCAGTGGGAGAATTTGGTTAAACAATAGTTTTATGCTGAACAACTTGACCAAGCACCCAATTGTTGACCCTTTTCAAATATTCAGCTCTTTGTTTTCTGTTCTTGTTAAATCTCACTGTTATTCTGTTGATTAGCTCCACCCAGTTCAGCATGTATATTTCATTATTTGGTCTGTACTTCTTCATGTGTTTGTTTTTAGTTTCATGTAGACTCATCTAGCGGGGTGAGAAAGATTGTGTTAAAAATGAATGAGTGGTAAAGTTTGTAAATATTTATATAGTATTTATTAATACAGTATCAATAACGTTAAGTCTAACGGCTCTACGTATCTTAATGTTTTTTTGGTTTGGTTTTGTGGAACTCAAATCAGTAGCCATGTTCTGACCCATGTGGCTTTCCATAGTATGTTTATATCACACTTTTCATCACATCAAGTCATAGTTCATTGTTTTCTGTTCCTCTCAAATGAAAATGTTATTTTATCACATTACACTCACATCAACACTTTCATCTTTACACTCACATACACACACACACACACACACACAAACACACACACACACTTAATACCTTTACACTCGCTTATAATCTCACACACATGCTGTACATTTTACATCACGCACACAAACTTTACACTCATACACACACACACTCATACACACACACACTCATACACACACACACACACACACACACACACACACACACACACACACACACACACAAACGTGTGTGTGACAGAGGTGTGATGTCCAGGCTTCATTATCACTGAGAGCGCTGTGTGTAACCTCCGTCTGGTTTAAACTCAGTGTGGTTCTGGGACTCTGAGGTGATGGAGGTGAAGATGTTTGAGGAGTTTATGGTCACTGTGGTGTTGTAGTGAACCTCCCTGGATCTGTGCTTTAGCTTCCAGCTCGTTAGCTTTGTGTGGCGCTGATGTTAAAGAACGACTGTTACAAAACCAACAAAAGACTCTGAGTTTAGTGTTCTTCAAATCCCTGACATAAAAAAAAAATAAAAAAAAAAAGCGTAGCATTATTTGCTTTAGGTTGAGAGGTTTTGCTGAAAGGGGCTAGCCAGTGATCGCCTTCTGAAAGCCTATTTCACACAATGTACTATAGAGAAAGTGAAAGAAAGTGAAAGAATAAAAAAAAAAGAAAAACAGCGACCTTGCTTTTCGAAAGATTTAAACCTCTCTTTTTGTTCCTCCTCAGAGACGTGATCGTCTCCCCATTCTCTCTCTCTCTCTCTCTCTCTCTCTCTCTCTCTCTGTTCCCCGCTCTGACTTCTGATTGTGGCTGGTAAATATTAATTTCAATGGTGTGTGTGTGTGTGTGTGTGTGTGTGTGTGTGTGTGTGTGTGTAAAGACGAAGCAATCCCTCAGGGAGATGCGTGAGGTGTTTAAAGGCACCTAATCGGTGTTTGGGTCTAATCTGGAAACATCGTCCAGAATACTGATGTGTGTGTGTATATACGAAGTGTTGTCTGTTGTCTCACACTTGAATTATCTACATACAATCTATGTACAATAACACAGTAGTAATAAGCCACTGTGTGTGGTAGTAATGATGAAGAAGCATGCTCCTGAGTGATGTCCAGCGGTACCTCTCGGCATACGAATTTAATCCGCTTCATGGCGGGAGTTTAGCTTGCTCATCTCATTATATAACCACATTTTCTGGCAGATACACTCTATTTTCTTTTCATTTTGTGAAGCTGCTTTGAGACAATCACCATTATTAGCGCTATAGAAATAAAATAGAATAGAATTTAATTGAATTGAGTTCTTAAGGTGAAATGTCATATTGCAAAACACATTTTCCCATAGGATATAATGTAAATACAGATAATTCGTTCCGGCCACCATAAATATCATCAATATTACTAATTTCCAACACTATAATCATATGCAATCAAAACATTGAGAAAATGTAAATGAAGTGAAATATGAAATAAATTCAGTAAAGACATCTTAAGAATCTTACTTAACCTTCATTTATGATTGCTCTTGGCACGAGCTGCTTTAAAAACCAAACTATAACCTTTTTATCTTGCTACTTTGAGAACATTCTTGGGTTTCATGGTTGCAAAACAAAAAAACAAACAAAGGTAAACTCGCTTCGCTTAGCATTCCATTGTACAGCTCCCTGACGTACACACCACTTAGCCGGCGTTCGGTTTGTGAGGCGGGACATTTGTATGCCGAGGTAACACTGTATCTGTCTACTTCCACAGCAATTAATTGTTTTAGTTATTTGTCCAGCTAGCTAGCCTTTTGTAATATACATAGACTTTGAAGTACATAAGTATGCTTTTGTCTCTGGGACAAAAAAATTATATCCTAACAAAAATATTCTTGAATCTGGTCAAATTTATTTATAATTAAAATATCTCTACAACAAACCAAATATAAGATTAGTAAGCTTAATAGTTAATTAATGTACGTACAGTCACACTGTCTGTTATCACCAAAATGAGGACGGTTCACTTTTGAATCTGGTTCCTCTCAAGGTTTCTTCCTCCAGTCATTTCAGGGAGTTTTCCCTTCACCACTGTTTTGTAAACTTTGACAGTACATGGAAGTCAAAAATGGCAGAAAGATTTGTGGTGAGGTTGTTTGACCAGGTCTGCAATCAGACCCCCGCCTGTATGATGTGTCAGTTTGAAGAAGTACTGCGTGTCGATAAACTTTGGTGGCAACAACTGCAATGAAGCGTTTGCGATAACTGGCAATCAGTCTTTCTTTCTCATTTTGGAGAAATTTTGTCCCACTCTTCTTTGCAGAACTGTTTTTATTTCAGCCACATTAAAGGCATTTCAAGCGTGAACGGCCTGTATCTGGTCAAGGCCAGAGAATCTGAATAAGACTTTGACTAGGCCACTCGAAAACCTTAAATTTATCACTGACTGACTCATCGTCTATAGGGTCACACGGGCCTGGAACCGATCCCAGGAGACTTACTGTAGGGCACAAGGCATGGTTCCCCCTGGACAGGGTGCCAATCCATCACACACACACATACACACACTACGGCCAATTTGGGAATACCAATTAACCTACCTGGAGGAAACCCACCAAGCACGGGGAGAACATGCAAACTCCATGCACACAGAGACGGGAATCGAACCTGACCGGGCATCGAACCCGGACCCTCGAGGTGCAAGGCGACAGTGCTAAACACTACACCACCGTGCCGCCTATCTTTAATTAATTAATTAATTTATTATTTTTTTATCCATTCAGAGGTGGACCTGCTGGTGTATTTCAGATCATTGTCCTGGTATACTAACCCGAGTATATTTCCGCTCTAAAAGTTCCGCGTCTAATCTTAAACACAAATAGTCTAAAGCTGTAGATCTTATGATTGTGCGCGTTGCTTTTCCCACAGAACTACAGTACAATACTGAACAGCATTCAGGTGAAGTGTGCCGTTAGCGCTGGGACTTCTGTCAGAAATCATTCCACAGCAGTGGGTAATGCTAAATGCTTCATATTCTCTCCATGAGGAGCATCTATCTGAGAAGCACCAGCTATGATATTGCTAATTCCTGGTAGCCAGGCAAAAAAAAAAAAAAAATCTAATGATTTGTCGTACTAGAAACTACCATCATTACTGGATTACAATTGATTACTGTGAATACACTGATAAACATCTACAGTAAATTTAGTCTAATGTCTCAAACCCTGGTAGATAAATTCTGATTATAGTACATGCTAAAGGACCAAAAGCTAGCTTGTATTGTATGCTAGCATTCTGTGCTGCTTCTTTTGTTTCCTGTCTCTGTCTGACCTCGATTAAACATCATCACCTGTCCCCGGTTCCTACCCAAATCTCTAGAGGCTCTAATGGGAATGCTGCAGTTAGCTGTGTCTGTGTGTGTGTGTGTGTGTGTGCGGCTGAGAACCGAGTCCTCATCGTCCCCTTCTTCGATCGATCCAGGTCCGTGTAGCGTGTATTAGCACATGGATGTCAAGGGACGTGTGAGAAGCTGGACGTATTTAAGGAACAAATATGTTGCTCCCCGGTGTTCTGTGTTGAGAGACGATGGTGTGTGTGTGTGTGTGTGTGTGTGTGTGTGTGTGTCATCTTCACCCATGTTTAGTCTCTTTCTAACTGATGGTTTTAAACACTTGGAGTAATAATAATGAGAAATATAAATGCTACAACAATGCTAACTCCATTACGCTGGTGATTATTTGAATCATTTCATCTCTTTGAGTCGATTCTTTAAGCAGAAGGCAATCTCACATTTTTTAGCCTTTCTTTCTTCTTTTTTGTGGCATGACCTTCTCACTCTCCTAATGTGAATATGAAGCTAAAAAAAAAAWAATAATGGGAGAAACKTCTAGCTCACAAGCAGACTCGAGGCTGCTAAAGCTGCTTGAACCAAGTACTAAGTGATGGGTGTGAATAATTATGAAAATGGGATAGTTCATTCTTTGTGGAGTAATGTGTATAGAAGGTGAAAAAAAAAGAAGAGAGAATCCATCTTAAGCTGCGTGTGAAACATGCTGAGACCAGACTACACAATGGGATTTTGTACATGTTTCAGAATGGTGCCAAGTCTGTCCTAGTATAGTGGCACAATAATTCACTCTCCCATGCTCAGGTCTTCATGTCTTTCTTTCTTTCTTTCTTTCTTTCTTTCTTTCTTTCTTTCTTCATTCATTGAGTCATTTATGCATTTATTTATTTATTTATTGTGTGACGACAGTCGATCATGTGTGCAGTGGAGGTAAAAAGACCTCCACAGAAGTTAAGTAAAGCCATTTCTTTTCTTTCTTTCTTTCTTTCTTTCTTTCTTTCTTCTTTTTCTTGAAAGTGGACTGTGTTGGACTGACCTGTCTTGTGGCGTTATGATCCCTCACCTGGCGCAGTCGTTAAATGTTAAGTGTACGATCCACCATTTTTGCATGAATCGTTCATTTAGTGTACTGTATACTCCCAGACTTTTCAGAATCTTCTTCAATTGTGAAAGTCATCCTCAGCCATAATTAAATGTATATGAAAGCCTTTTGTCAGCACTTTATAACCAACAATGTCAAAAATGATTTAAATAAATAAATAAATAGTTTATTGATCATTAAAAAAAAAAGATTAAATTTTTTTAATGAATATTTTTGACAATGCTCAGAACTCATGATTTTTCTTTTTTCTTTTACCAGAGCTTTGGATCTTGCATTAATTTTTCTGCACATTACATTTTTCTGCACAAAAACTAACACAATGACATCTTGGGGCTGAAATGAAAAAGAAAAAATAGCATTTTTTCAAGCAATGTGAAAATACTTGCGCAAATAGTTACAGGACAAGATTTTTTTTTTTTTTACTTCACTGGATAACAACAAACGAGTTATAAAGGTCATATGATTAAACAATATCACACTCAAGGTCATGCTGTTGTGCTGAGTATCAGCATGGCTGTGATGCGGACATCCTGTCGGCACGAGGGCGCAGATATAACACATAAGGTGCTGAAGATATAACAGCCATGCTGATATTCAGTATAACAGCACAACCTTGAGTTAAATATTGGTTGAGTTACAAACATCATTAAATAGAAAGCTAGTGTGCTGTGTGACTGCATGGCGGCTTATTGGTTAGCACTGTCACCTTGAACCTCCAGGGTCTGGGTTCAATTCCTGCCTCAGGGTCTGTGTGTGTGGAGTTTGCATGTTCTCCCCATATTTGGTGGGTTTCCTCAAGGTACTCTGGTTTGTTCCCACAGTCCAAAGACATGCAGATTGGGCTAATTGACATTCCCAAGATTGCCYGTAGTGTGTGAATGAGCATGTGAATGATGACCAGAGGTCCAACCACAGTTGTAGAAATAGGAATTAATACAATGGGTAATCACCAGTGGCCTCCGAGGTCCATAATTGGACTACACATGTTCCTAGATGGAACCTTTGTTGGGTGTACAATCTTTTGTCACAGTCACCAAGTAGTGGCCTTGATCAGGGGTTAAAGAATGAATGGAAATTCTGCCTTATGTTAGGAGCTGGTTAGCATAGTAGTCATAAATTAAAGAACATGGAAATGACCATCCATTATCACACTCATGGAAAGCCTCACGTCCAGTCAGATTACACTGATTGGAACTAAATGTGGTGCAATTTTCATAATAAAAGTAGATTTTTTTCCATATTTTGCTTCTTCCGACAGAATTCTTATGTTTGAAATAGTAAAGTGCACAGGCAGCACACACAGTGCACATCATGGCACAGAGGCACAGCCCTCCATACTGCTCAGGACCATGGAGCAAACATCTCCACTGCTGGCACTCAGACATAGGGAGAACACAAGGACAGGAGAACTCGGTCACTCATGCTTGAGCATGGAGAAAAGCTCCAACAAAAGTGGCAATACATTCTGGATGGTCTGCTTCCAATTTGCATCCAATCAAACAAGCCCTGTCCCATAGTTTATGCCACTGTCCTGGCATGTGTCTAACTTCATTTATGAGATACAGTATGCCTGATAAATTGATACTAAATAAAAAAAATATATATTTCCTGTTCATTTGCCTTTAATACCCTGGTGTTCCACAAGAAAATCTCTCTCTCATTGGAGGGACGGCGCTCTTCGTCAGCGACCAATCACATGGGCCATTGCCCCCGCACCACTGTGAAATCGGTGTCCAGAAACGTCTCGTCCAATTGTCCCGCTACGTCATTGGCTGACAGGCCCATCCATCAGGTGAGCACTCGGGGAAACTGGATAGCTCGTTTGAACCTCCTTCGCATCACCAGTAGCTTATGAGCGAGGTTTAGCACGTGACAAACGTGATGGAGGTAATTGAGGTTGGTGAGGTTGATCAGGTGGAACGTTGGCGAGTTGAGCTTAAAGTTGGACTCGAGTTAAGTGACCACAACCGAGATGTTTCTCTCCAAAAATGTAAAAAATAATAATAATAATAATTCAACAACCTAACATAACTAAGCTTTAYTTGGTGGCAAAAGAGAGCTCTTACATCCATAAAAAATGCCAGCCAAAAAAAACCATTGTACTGTCTTTCTCTCTGAGAGGAAACATGCTCTTCCCTGCTGTATGGATTTTTTTTTTTCCCCAAGCTGAAGGGGAAGTGAACAACAGCTAAATTTAAACAGAAATAATTGAATTGGGGAAGGGAGTGCAGAAAACATACAAAGGGGAGGGTGATCGGAAGAAAGTAATGATTTCTCTCCGAATCGCTGAATCAGTAAAACGTGCTGTAAACAGACGTCCAGTGCGAGACCATAACATGATTTAACTCAGATTTATTTGATGGCAAGAGAATGCAAAGTGCATACTCCTGAGGTCTTTCAAAGGATCTGTCTCAGTCTGACATGTGTGTCATCGTTCATAAAGGATAAAGAGCCTCTCGATTGTCCTCGTGCTACTAAACTACAGTTATAAACTCACGTGTCCTAACATACCTCATACAAAACGTTACATGATTTGTTCTGATTTGGTTTGCACACAACAGATCGCTGGAATAAAACACACACACACACACACACACACACTACTGAACAATGCATCACCGGACATTATCACTTCAGACTGACCAACTCAGTGATTCGATTCAGTCTCACTTATTTCTGATATAATTCGCTTGCGCAATGATGATCTGCTGAATGAGAAAGGAGTGAATCTCAGTTATGACTAAAATGATTTGCTGGGATCATCGCTGGGAGGATTTCCTAAGTAAGAAAGGAGCGAATCTCAAACATGACCGGAATAATCAGCTGAGTAAGTCATGACCGAAATAATTCGCCGACTGAAAGCAGGATTTCCTGAATGAGAAAGGAGTGAATCTCGGTTATGACTAAAATGATTCACTGTATCAATGATTTCTCAAAAGAGGAAGAACTGAATCTCTGTCATGACAAAATGATTTGTTTACTAAAATCATGGATTACGTAATAAGAAAGGAGTGACATGTCTGACATGACAGGAGGAATTTGCTGACGGTCATGACGGAAATGATTTGTTGAGTTGAAAAAAGAGTCAATCTCAGTTATGCCTAAAACCAAATTCAAATCGAAATTCAAATTTAATTTGTCACATACACAGTCATACACAGTACGATATACA
Organism: Clarias batrachus; assembly: GCA_003987875.1. NCBI lineage: Eukaryota > Metazoa > Chordata > Actinopteri > Siluriformes > Clariidae > Clarias > Clarias batrachus. Next base: position 30,635 of record QMIH01002814.1, on the reverse strand, counting down.
GCGAAATGCTTAAACGGCCGCTCGTGACCTTAACAGCAAGATTAACAATGAGAAATAAATTATGGAATAGAATAAAAATAAAATGTAGAAAAACTTAGCTGTAGAAAAAAAAATAGA
>QMIH01002814.1:19190-30475 GCA_003987875.1 Clarias batrachus | reverse complement strand
AAACTAGCTGTACAAAATATAGACAATATGGCTGTATAAATATGAAAAATATGGAAATTCAAAAGTGTGGAAGTTGATATAGAATTTAAATAGAAATGTCAGGGGAGTGTGCAAGTATGCATGCATGTGAAGATGTCATGACCATAAATGTGCAATGCGCAAAAATGTGCAAAATAAAGTGAAATAAAAAGTCTGTGTGCAAATGTCCATACATGGTTCATAAATGTCTTGGGTGTGAGCAAATCAATTGATTCACTTTATCAATGATACACTAAATGAGAAAGGAGTGGCTCTGTGTCATGATGAAAAAACTTCAATAATGATTTACTAAATAAGTCTGGACTGAATCTCAGATTTGACGGGAATAATTTGCTGACTCCATATGATTCTCTGAAACAAATAATGATTTGATGAATAAGAAGGGGGTGAATCTTGGTCATGGTCAAAATGATTCACTGACGCAATTATTTATGATGGAAATGATTTGCTGACTCAAATATTGATTTACTAAATAAGAACGGATTCCATGGGAATCTCGGTCATGACCACAATGATTTGCAGAATCAATGAGTCTTGACTGAAATAATTAGCTGACTGGACGGATGCTTACTGAGTGAAAAAGACGTGAATCAAAACCAAAATGATTCACCTAATTAAATAACCATTTAATGAATAAGAAAGGAGCGAATCTTGCTCATGACCAAAATGACTCACTAACTCGATTCTAGAGTTACTGTTTGCAAGAGGACTGAATCTATAGTCAGGGCAGAAAGAAATCCAAGAGTCAAACCTTCTTTTGTTAAGCAAGAATGGAGTGAATCCTGATTTGTATTATTTTTATACGTTGCTGCCAACACTAGTTTTTTTGTGTGTTTCAGTATTTGTAATTTCTCATGCTTATTCCTGGCCTGACCTCAGACAAAACATCAGTTTTCCTTCTGGATCAATACAGTGGTGTCTTATTAAAACTGCAGCTAGGAGTTAGACTCGAGTTGAACTTGGAGTTAGACTGCAAAACACATCATCTATATTTCCATGTTCAATGTAGCCGGGTGTACATTTTAAATACTTTACAGATTTATAATGCATTTCAGGGTTAAAGGTCACATTGGGTGAAAATGATAGAAACACAACACATTTGTCCAAACACAGGAAAAAATTTCAACCAGCTATGCTAAGAAATTTGCCAAATATTAGTGCTGTCAATCGATCTAGACTTATTGCACTTCAATCACACATTTTGTTCAAAAGATCTGACTGTCTGCATTATGTCTGAGAGAAAACCATCCATGGGAATTCTCAACAGGAAGTAAAAAAGAAATATGGTGAAATTACAGAAATTTACAGTAAAACAAAAAAAATGTTATATATTACTATATATATATATAGTGTATCCTCCATCCATCCAGCCCTGAACCTTAATCATGCTGATGGAAATCAACCGTGTAAGGTTTTATACTACCACCACCATGCTTCTCTGCCAAGGCCATGTTACAGGGTTGGAGTTCAGCCTCTTCAGCTCTCTTCACTTCTCTCCAGTGAGATCTAATTTCCTTCTACTTCTTCCATCCGACTATGTGGATCTCTCCATCTCCTTCAGACTTCACCTTGACCTTCTCTTAGATGCTCCTTTCTCTGTTGTTACTTTCTGTGATGTTGCACCAAAGGCACTGGAGAACCCTCTATTGTTCTACTCTATTCTACTATGTGGAACGCATGACAAATAAACTATTTGCTCTTTTATCTAATGCGGATATTTGGAGCAATGTCTCTGATATTCACTACGTGGATGCTGAAGGAGAAAAATACATACTCTGGTTTATTGTAGACCGTATAGACTGTACGTTCACACATGTTTTTAAATATGCAAACTTTTATGCAAGTTGTCATCAAATACATTGAAGAAAGAGTCAGATATCTGGTGGATAAGTGTAACACATGGATGCGTGGAAGAGCAGCGAGCCAAAGAACGAACTGGAAATAGAATGTAGGTCACGGCGTAGACGATGCTCAGAGCTGTCAAGGTGATTCAGTGTTCAGTAACCTGTCATTTCTCTCATCTCGACGTCTCGCTAGGTGGAGTCACTGCTTCAAAGCATCTCGCACACATGCACACACATGCACACACACACACACAGTCTCCATGTGGACCCTACACAGTTCAGCGCTGGCACAGATGAGAGGATTATGGGCTTTCCCCAGGATCATACTTACTGTAGTAAAGGATTCACACTTGAATTTGCTTATTTGCGGAAGCTGATGTTTCTATCCTGGGTCTGGTCCCGAGACCTGTTTCCTTCTCCTCCTGAAAGCTCTGGTCTGGGGTTCCTGAAATCTCTGTCGTAACCTGAAACGTTTACATTTCCTACCGGCATCGCTAACTATTACAACTTATACGGCACGTGTCTGTGCCGGCAACACAGCATTTGCTCAACGAGTGATTTTCAAAAAATATATAATTATACTGATTGTACTAATTATACTGAAGTCCTGCCAGTGTGTGTGTGTGTGTTGACAGGGGAGGCTTCAGACATCAAACTGTGCATTTGGCTTTTCAGATATGTAAGACAGAATCAAAGTTATTATTACTTTTAAAATGGGTACATTTTACAGCGAACAGAATATGGGAATGAATTTGCAATCATCTCAAGCTCAAGAAATGTTTTGTTTTTTTTCTTCTTATAATTATATTATATAATATTATAAACATACCATACAGAACAACCATAAAAACATGTGATTGTATGTATCTAAAACACATCCGACCGTTTGTTTAGCTTCATATTGAAATTGGGCGCGGCGTCTGTTTTAAAGACACGCATAAGTAAAGGGAAAAAGAAGAAGAATAAAGTAATAAATAAATAAATAAATAAGAATATGAGCCGCGCTTTGTGAAAAGCCTGACGCTCAGACAAAGCAATTCATTAAGTCCGTGTGCTGTCAATAGCCTGTTCATCTGCGCTATCACAATCTCTCTAATGGAATTGGCCAGCGTCAGCTTGCCGCCTGCGCGCCTGCATTAACACAATGGAGTGTGCAGATATATTTCCCTCACTGGCTCCTCTCTCTGTCCCGGCACTATAAATTATCAAATTCAGAGCAGGAAAGGTCAGAGCCGTGCTACTGTGTGTGCGCCAGATTTCATGTTCGGCTCATCGATCTCGTTTAGAAGAGTTTATGAGGACAGAACCTGTTTGTTTAATTGAAATACTCAGCGGTTCTTTGTGTGTGTGTGTGTGTGTGTGTGTTTGTGTGTGTGAACATATACAGTACAGAGGAATCATTAGCATAAAAAAAATTCAACCAGCTATGCTAAGAAATTTGCCAAATATTAGTGCTGTCAATCGATTTAACATTGTATTTAGGTCATCTCAGTCGCAGTCTGTCATAGTCTGTGATTAATCATGATTACATTAAAATACTCAGATCAGATTCTAATGTTGGTATGAAGAAAATCTGGTTAGAGGAAAAATTATATGATCATATGATTATAATATCTCAAACATTAACATTAATCAAATATTAAATGAAAATCTCTCGAATGGGATGGCACTAACTGGGTAGTATGGGGCGTGGCAACCGACCAATGGCTGGGGGCTCTAACATGGATCCTCTGATCCAAAAATCAAGAATATCAAGTCTTAACTGTCTGAGCCTTATAGGAATCGTATTCTTCTAAAAATAGTTCCCCTTGAAGGTAGCTCAAGCACACAACTTTGGTTTTATCTAAACTTCCATCTAAAAGTTTTTTTTTTTTTTTTTTTAAATAAAGTTATCCCAGTCTTATTATCATAATATTATCATGAGTCCAAACCCTGCGGATTAGGCTAATTGGCACTGACATCTGAAGACTCCTTCCATACATGTTATAGAAACATATTTCTCACTCACTTACGCACTCACTCATCATCTATATCGCCTCATCCTGTATTCRCCAAAGTACCCGAAGGAAAGCCACCAAACACAGCGAGAACACGCACACAGAGACGGGAACCTGGCCAGGAATCGAACCCGGACCCTGGAGGTGCAAAGCGACAGTGTTAATCGCTACGCCAACATATTTCTCATTATAGAAAAATGAACACCAAGGATCCTGTGAATCTCTATGTCTAATGCGAAACACCTTCTTTCAGCTGTTGCTGTTACCATAGAAACCCTAACCTGCGCTGCTGTCAGAACCGCTGTTCCAGAGAATCAATCAACGTCTAGTCAGAATTCTGTTCTGGTGTGATGTTAGCTCACTGGTTCTGTGAGAAAAGCAACAGGAAATGGAAATGCGTTTGCGCTTCCTTCGCTGTGTCATGTACTGATTAAACAAGAAAGTTTCAGAGGTAGTTGATGACATAATGGTAGGATGTTATTAGGGTAAGCTTCTTTGAACTCATTTTCAAGCGTGTAATATGTATAGATTTTTAATCTTGCTCATTTTGTTATTGTACATTTCATAGTTTTTAAAAAAAAAAAAAATTTATTACTTATTATACATTGTGTTAGATGTTCGGGATACTTTGTGACAAAAAAATTATTTGGAATAAATCGTTTAATTTGCTTGTTATAAGAGGAAATGGAAATCCTGTTAGCATTGCTTCCTGCTAGCATGACTCAGCATTTTGCTAGTACAGAAAACGCTAGCAGGTGTGGGGGAGGGGGAGCTGATACATGACATAATATGTTCAGCTATTGATCTTCTGCATGTGACATCATGACGTCTGTCCCCCATGGCCCCACCCACTTCTGGACAGCGTAAGGGATGTTACTTACCGGATACCTGTGACAGAACCCACAAACACCATGTCTAATAACATTCATTTTGAACAACACTTTATCTTCTTATTAATCGCTTCTAAATTGTTCGGAATTGCCATTGAACCGTCCATCTTGTGCTTCAAGTTGCAAAGATAACTAGCTTCTAACTAGACTGAATCCCAAGTCTTTCCTCTTTAGTTCCTGATCAAGGGTACTACTTGGTGTGTGGAACATGGAATTCTATACCCTATATAGTGCACTAGCTTTACATTTAACACTAGAACAGTTAGTTATTATGAAGTGTGAAATTTCAGTATTAGTTAACATAAAAAAGCACTGAATGACCTACCATTAACACTAATGCTAGGAAATGCCACMAAATCCAGGAGGAACCATATATTTGTACACTGTCTGAGGGAATCAGGTTATGATAACAAATCAAAAAAAACTTTTGCTTATCACTTCATCCTTTTTCATACACGTCTGATTTTTTTTTAAAGAAGTTCATCATGATATACTGTATGTGAGAATAATCAGCAGAACAGAAGCTATCAGTTGCTAGGCTAATCTCTTATCTGTGTGACAAAGTATCAGGTAATCATTACGGAGTTTATCTGTTAATGTTTTGTCTCTGAAATACACCTTAAATTGAACGTAATTATCTATGAAAATACATAAGGTCGGTTAACAGTGCTTCTGCCATACACTGTAGTGACTGACGTCCTGGTAATCACAAGACTGCAAAAGTACTTTAGTTGAAAATTATTTACGAAGAACAATCAAATGTCCAAATGTTCAATCGCAGAATATCTTAGCTGCATTATAGCAATTATAACGATTCATGACTGATTTTAATAATTAGCTTTTCTTTGTAGCCTGCCTCTTAAAGTGAATCAAATTAAGCGAGTGATTCATTTGAATCAATACTCAGCCGATGGACTTAAAGCAATACTGCAGATAATAAATTATTCTGAATGTATTTTATTTTCTGAATCAACCAGAAGATAAATAATTTTAAAAAGTAAATTTCTTCATGCTGGTGATTCGCCTGATTCACCTTAAAGAATCATTCTAGGTGACAGAATCGTTCACAAATCATTTCAGCCCTAATATCTGGTGTGTCTAAGGGAAGACTCAGGTGCTTTTCTCCATTAAGCAGCACTAAGATGAAGCATGAAACCCTGTCCGGACTCAGCCTCCATATTTTTCCGTCACTCAGACCTTGGCCCGTGTCAGAGACACCTCCTGCCCCCACCCCGACCAACAAAAAAAAAAAAAGAAAAAACCCCAGAAAAGCCCACAGAGCCTCTGAAGTGCTGCTCCTCCATTAGATTACCCCACAGAGGGGGTGGAGGGGCGGGAGGATGATTAAGTTCCAGTAAACTCGATTGCTGAAGGCTACATGTAAGATAATGGTCCGGTCCTCTGAGGAAGCCAGTTAAAGCTAGCATCAATCTAGCGCTAATCTAAACCTTTGCGCTTGTCCTCGTCCTCGCTGCCCTCCGTGGGTCATACGCAATCATACCAGCATCGATCTATCGAGGGGAAAAAAATAAAAACTGGCTTGAAATTAGCGCTGGATGGCCTTCATTGTAGGATCTAAGAATTAATCTGATTACGGCATGCTGTTTATGCACAATTATGTCACAATTCATCTTCGATAACATGATAACATGACTGTAACGTGATAGCGCAAAATATAGCGGCTGATGAACAAAGCGTAATTCTTAATTTGGCAGCCTTGTTAATTCTCCAGCAGAGAAGAAGAACAGGCATCTCGAGAGTGCGTCATTCCTATGATCGTGTTGTGTTTCCAATGGCGAGGTTGTGGTTGTTCATTGTGAAATCATTGCTAAATAGTATTTGCAAACCAAACTGCGTCAGAGAAAAATTATGAACTAACCGATGTTAAACCCAGTTACAGTAATGCTAACTCAGCTACCTGAAGGCTAACTGTTTCATATAACCTATAGCCTTTTCCAATACCGAATTACTTTCATCAATTAAACATGTCAATATTTGGAATCTATTTAAGGATACAGATGTTTTCCAATAACGTCACATATTGATTTTTAACCTAAACGTCTCTACTGCATACACCTGAATTCTACATCGTATTTAGCTGCATATGGCTATGACTAGTTAGGTCAAGTACTAATCAGATGAGTAGCACAGAAGACCACAAAGCACACTCAATGTACCACATTTACCAAATGTACCTACTTGAAATTTATCAAAACTAACTTCTTACACCAGAATTCATTTGAAAAGTGTGAAATTAGCTAGCTTTATATGTATACGACGACTAGCCGTTAACAAGAAAATTCTGAAACGTGAAGGTTACTGGCTTTAACTCTTGAGTGTATGAATTTAACCATACTGTATATTTATGAATATATTTAAGGAATAAATTATGAGGTGGATTATAAAAAAATAATTTCCACTAAATCTCATGCAAGTTGTTTACACTAGCAGGAAAATTATTCCTGATAGCGACCTATCCAAGGAAGGTTTAGTTGCTAATAGTAATAATAATAATAATAATAATAATAATAATAATAAACACAAAATAACTAACAAAATCTGAGTATGATATGTGAAGACATTTTAAGGATTGCTTAGTGCTTACGTTGCCCTTTTGCATCAGTCTTTTCCTTTTCTTTTTCTTTTTTCCCCCGCGTCCATCTTTGCGTTTGCAGGATTATTGATTTGCGCGAGCGTGTAATGATGTTCCTCACCTCGCCGTTTTAGCGATTTCTTCTTTTAAGCGAAGCGAGCGTCGTCACACTCATAGCATAAAGAGAGGCTAGCACCTCGCAGCTGGACGACTAGCCCTGCTAATTACCTCTTCACTCTGTGTGTGTGTGTGTGTGTGTGTGTGTGTGTGTGTGAGAGGAGCAGGAGGGTTAAATGACTGTCGATTACCGGCTCCTCTCGGTCTCTTTCACAGCCTACTTATTTTAAAGTCATGAACCAAATACAAGGCTACGCTCATGACCTTGTAGTGTGTGTGTGTGTGTGTGTGTGTGTCTTTGCATGAGTGTGCCTGTGTATGTAAGGGTGTGTGTGTGTTCTTTAGATTTGAAAGCTCATATTTTCCATAAACACAATGATATATAATTCTGTGAATTAAACTTCCTTTTTTTTAACTGCTAATAAAACAGCCTGAAGAGTTTGATGAAAAACCATTTGTAGGAAGCTTTTGAGTCAGTGACCTCAGAGGTCATAGGTGACTGACCTTGCCGGGAGGGTAGAGAGCCATTTTCCTGGCAATAAATGCACAAGATCTGCTCAGAGGCCATGTTGGGTTAGCTGATCTAAAATCGCAGTTAGCGTGTTTTGAACTGGAGTGTGCTCCTTAGGAGTTCATGTGATTTGATTTGGGGAAACAATGAAGCCAAAAGAAACTGACTTTTGTTTTTATTTTAATTGTTTACTGGATTAATTTAGTTGATGGAAGGATGAGGGCAAGATGAGTGGCTCAGGTGGTGCGGTTGCTGATTTACTGGTCACGGGTTCAAGCCCCACCACCACCAGGTTACTACTATTGGACCCCTGGGCTAGGCCCTTAACCCTATGCCAGTATATAGAGTAATCTGATTAGATGAAAGGCATTCCATGAGTGATGATATAGAGCATAACCATACTGGGATGTAAGGATATTGAAGCAAGTGGAAATATAAAGTAAATCTGGTGAGTTTCTCAGGACTGTCCACCACCTCCATGGCTTATTCACCTCACCTTTTGTCTACAGAGTACCAGCAAGAATTTAAAACAACAGTACATTCACTCCTGTTAATTACACTAACTGATCATAATCTGTTGATAATAAATGTGGTTTGTAGAAATGTTGTAAAGTATAAGAGCCATGTCGACTCCAAGGTCGTGCTGTTGTACTGAATATCAGCGCGGCTTTATCCTCAGGCTGCACCCTTGCGTCACCACTGCATCACAGCCACACTGTAAATCATTATATATACAGTTACAGTGGAACCTCGGATTGCGAGTAACTCGGTTTACGAGTGTTCCGCAAGACGAGCAATAATTTTTAATAAATTTTGACTGGAAAAACGAGCATGTCTTGGTTTACATGTGTCAAGTGTTTAGACACCGACATACACACACACACCGACACACACACTCTCTCTCACACCTTTACACCCCCCCTCCCCGGCTTCACACAGACACACACACTTTGCTCTACACAGAAACTCTGCTCTGTCGCAATTCTTTTCAAAGGTAAGGTGCTGGTTCATTTGTTTTGTTTTTTTGTTTTACTTTACAGCAGTGATTCCGTTAGTCTCGTTAGAGAGATGTCTTTTTTTCCCGTTAAAACAGTGTTTCTGTTGTGTGTGTGTTTGTTGTGAAACTTAAAAGGCGAGGTGGGGGGAGGGAGGAGGAGTTTTACTGTGTAATACAAGGCGAGGGAAGGGGCTAATTCCACACACACACACATACACACAAATACACAGAAACACTTATCTGTTGGGATTTATTTTAATTTTTTAAAGGTAAATTGCAGGTTAATTTGTTTTATTTTTACTTTATATATTGTATTAATAATTTTTCTGTATTTATTTTTTGGGCTGTGGAACGAATTATTTGAGTTTTCATTATTTCCTATGGGAAGATTTGATTTGGTTTATGGATGCTTTGGAATACGAGCCCACTTCTGAACGAATTATGCTTGTAATCCAAGATTACACTGTATATATACATATATATATATATATAGGTTGAGAGCATCAGATTGTCCAAAATATCTTGGTATGCTGAAGCATTAAGAGTTCCTTTCACTGGAAGTAAGAGGCTGAACCCAACTCCTGAAAAACAACGCCACACCAGCTCCAACATGACGGTCCACCAGTGCACAAAGAAAGAATTCTGTCTGTATGTCTGTCCAGCTGATTTTCTCACAGCATGATGCAACACTTTCTGAACAGAGTTCAATGATATTCACATTTCATATAAACTTAAATAATTCTTTTGATTATGTAAAGCTGCTTTGCGACGATGAAAATTGTTAAAAGCGCTATACAGTACAAATAAAATTGAATTGAATTGAATTGAATTGAATTGAATTAATGAAACTTTGCCAGTCCTTCGGAATTCGCCTGAAGTCAAAACTGCGCCATAAATTAAATGAGAATGTTAAGTAGAGTGGATGTTATGAGCAGTTTTGTGCCGTATTACCCCACAGCAATTTGAAGTAGGCGTGGCTATATTCATCACTAAAAAGAGCCAATCAGCACGATGGTTTACCGTAAATACACAGAGTATAAAAAAGGTATCAAAGTTAAAACTGTTTTAATTTTAACATGAGATGGTTTAAATAATAATAATATTAAGATGCAGCGTGGAGCGTTTCAATGCTGAGGACAATGCTTAGAAAGTCCTCTTTTCACACAGTCTATGAAGGGATCTGACAGATCAGATTCACAGCGTATTACATGGAGTTTTTACTGCTGCTCATTTCATAAGCCTTATTCAGATGGGATTAGGCTGTGGGATACTGAGACACAGGAACCTGTAGACACTCGCCGCGCCCCCAGCACTAGGTTTAAGTAATCGTTCTTAACTGTAGAATGACATTATTGTCTGTTCTATGACTTTACATAGTGCTGTAATAGCATCGCAGTATTACTGAGTGATTAGTAGCAAATACTATGTTACTGTGTTACTATGATACTGTGTGATTAAACACTCCTGCGAACCTCAAGGAAAGAACGATTCACTGCTAGTCTGTACAGAACTACATAGACGCTAGGAAAGTAGTTTTACAAAAGTATAATCAGTGCTGGTTATTTTAGAATAAATAAAATAAAGTACCCATTATTGATGGTTAAAGAGTTTAAAAATAGTCTGCTGATCTTTAATATAATCAGTGATATTATTATTATTATTATGATTATTATTTGAGGTTGAAGTCCACGTCCATGTCTGTGTGTCTCTCTGTACAGCAGAACTCTCTGTCTCACTTATTAATAGACAGAAATCACATTCTGTAAGGTCGAGTATCTGACGCCTTGTTTACACTAAGTTGTACTTCTTTGGTGCTCAGACAAATACACTCGCTGTTCGGTAATCGGAGAGAGAATCACAGATGAGAAATGGAAAAAGTCAATCAGATAAAGATGAAGTTTTGTCTTAAAACCACTCCAGCGTGTTAAAATTCACTTCTACCACTTCAGCGCTGTTATTTCAGCCAAAGTGAAAATATGAACTAATCCCAGTCAAAATATTCACTTTATCTTTTCTCATTAATATCTATTGCTGCAGGTGTTTGTTTACATTGAGACAGTAGCGCATTAGTAGATTATTAAATCCCACACGTAACTGTTCATAACATCACTTTTACTCAACATTGTGATTTCACTGATGGTGAAGGTTAAACTTCCGCCAGAGATCTAAGTGCTGCAACAGTTTTATTCAATTCTGTCCAGACAGTTTTGTGTGATGCTGCGACAAAATCTGGCTGGACAGACATACAGACATACAGAAATTTATAGTCAATGTACTGTACAGACAAAACCTTTCTT
>QMIH01002813.1:27538-42151 GCA_003987875.1 Clarias batrachus | reverse complement strand
TTTTTTTAGCCTGGATACAGAAGTATTAATACAGTATAGAGCGTTACTGTCTGGTTACTGTCTGGTACATGACTGTCTGGTTATTATAAGAATTGCATTTGAGAAAGATCTTGAGTGAGTAAAAAATTAGCATGTGCAAAAAAAAAAAAGAAAAAGTACTCAGGAATGAGTTACAAATATAACGCCGTATATTAGCAGTGTGTTTATTCATTAACATGTAATGTTTTAGGTCCGCAAGACTAATGTTCTGTCATCTTAACTGAAAAAAAAAAGTTATTAATGTAAAGGATATATTTCATACATATCGAGAGGTTTTTCTCTATCGACATACTGTATATTGCATTTTCTTTGATTAAGAATCTACACACATTTTTACATCAGGCATATTCTTGTATTCCGTGCAACCTACAAACAAAAGCTCTAATTGAGCATAGGTGGGGTGAAATTAAACTTCTAACCTTCCAGTCATTGTGCTGGTATACAATTACTCATCATATATTTTTGTTTGTTTCACTTGCTAAAAGTGAACTTGATGCGATTTYGAGAAGAATACATTCTCCTAAGGTTTGCCCCAGTCTCCTATTTGTTGACACAGTAATCCAGGAATAGAATATTTATTCTTTGTACTATTTAAAATAGAATCAGCCACTGTGTACTTTTCTATTCCTGATTAAATCAATTGAACATTCATTCATAATGCATTTTGACAGAGTAAAAAATCATATCCACGATGTGCTCGCTAACTCTTTCAGGAAGAGATTGTTTGTAGGATAAGTTGGACTTTTGCCAGGCACTTCATCAAGGAATGCCATGGAGCATTTGCAGCCAACCAGAGCTGAGGTTCAGCAGCCACACATGAGAGAATGTGATGCCAACTACTCTACTCACTCCACAGGGGTTTAAAAATAAGCAAGAACACCGGAATCCAGACATTCCCTGGAAACCATTAAAACATTCCTGCGAATCCTGCAGTCGCTTTCGTTCATTTTCTCACAATCAAAACATTTGCAAATTTAGGAAGATTTAAGAAGCTATAGGGTCAATTTTCAGGAAATTATTACTGAATATGCTTTAAAGCATACTGTGCAGTACTGAGATACACAAATTAATCATTAAACATAATATATTTAKCTATATAGTAYATCTAATTCAAAACATGCAACCCTGTTGAACTAAATTCTAAAGAAGCTTAAGGCTCGAGGTTGTTTCTCGCCAAAYGGGGAACARCCAGACCTGTCATCTGTTCTGCACATWTCAGAGGCTGCATTGTCATCTGGGCTTCCTCTCACTTCAACGTGTTTCCTTGCTCACGTCATGGAACGTGACGGAAAGCACAGCATCTTCATTATATTATTTTATACGATGGTATAGAAGCATGATCAGTGTGTGTGTATGAAGGCCTGCGGTGCTCTGGCATCTAATCTAGGGTGACTTCTAAAACCTTGTGCCCGGTGGTACTGGGCTCCTGACCCAGGATAAAATGGTTACTTGGGATGAAAGATCATAAATAACCATTTGACCCGGTCTATTCACTGCCAGTTTTCTGCAATCCTAACTTACAGTTCTTTATCAGTACAAACGTGCAGGATACAATCAGATTCCCTTGAATCCAAACTAATTATATAGTTACTTGCAGTCTACAACAAACCACTTTACTTCCATTTTTTTAAAGAACGCCTTATGATTTTTTTYCCCCTTTCATGATGCAAATAATGTAAACAGTCTGTATCTATTTTCACTGTAACCAGACAGWGTTTTTTCCTTGTAATGTGTGCACATTTCTAGTAGATCCCAGCACAGGAAATACGACAAAGCCATTCACTAGTGTGACAGGACATAACATCTAAATTACAAGAAAAAACAATGCCCAGTGATTCCAAAATAGACTCTGAACCAAGTGGTCAACAAACAAACAAACAAACAAACAAACAAACAAACAAACAAACATGTCTGAGACTGGAAAGCCCCCAAGATGGAACATTAACCTAACCTAATAAAAAATGATTGTCAAATACATCTAACAGGATACACAAAATACTATAAGATGATATTAAATGACAGATCCTGCACAAMCTCTTGAGAATTTGAGAAGTAGCTGTTTCACATGGTAAACCATTCAATATTTTTTTTCATATAAACTTTACACATCATGATTAGTTCTGTTGATAAAACCAGGCCTTGCACATAATAGGCACATTTATACAATGTCGGTGATTGCAATTTTTTCCATAGTGGCACTCATGACAAAACCGTGAAAATATGACTGTGAGGCCAAGTCATCACAAGTCCAGCCCTGGTTATGTAAACAACTGCTAACTCAGGAAATACATGGTTCATGACTAAAAAGGAAAAAAAAAAGAACAATCAATTCCCTCTTTTTCTCTTATGCGTGGACACTGCTGTAATGCATTTAAACACTTGCATTTAAATGCCATGCCATTATATAGTCAGATGTTACACTAGTAGAGCTTTAACACATGTGCTAAATGTACTTCTACTAAAGTCAGAGCTGGCATGACAGGACAAACATTTTAAAAAAACACAGCTGATTTAAGGATGTGAGAGTGTGTAGAAACGACCCCCAAAAAAACTGGGATATTCCAAATGACACACTGCAGATATGTAATGCAATACAACTATCTATTTGTAGATCTGCTTGTTTGTTTGTTTAAATGGGCTTTTTCTCATTAAATATGAACCGTATCACGATGTCCCTGGAAATACAGAAGAACAAAACACCAGAAAAAACCCAGAGTTAGAAATGTCAGCGCTGTTGGACTGGGCTGTGAATTCTGGCTGAACCTAACACTCTACATGACTCACCTCAACATAATTGATCTCAACTAAAATATGCCGAGGACTGTTTTCATTCCTGCAGTTATTATTTTTGTTTGGACCTGCATGTGTTCTCTTGTGCAAAAAAGACAAAAGTAAAAAAAGACTAGCAGCCTAATTTAAATCACTGCAGCCCTGAGCAGACAGGAACTAAGGAGGAAATAACGAAAGCTCTAAATGTATGTAAATGAACGTGGTCTTTATTTGTTCCACGAGCTTTGTGTCTGACTGCTCACTCATGAAWAGCTCTCACTTATYCACCTTTTTTTTGTTCCATCAGCATCTAGTCTCCAATAGATCTAAAAAGATTAATGTGCCTTTTATTTGTAGCTGTTTAGAMCACATTATCTATTCATTTGAAATATATGTATTTATATTTAAGTACATCCCATRTAATTAGTGTAAACAAATAAATATACAAATTYAYCTGTATTTATTCTACTATTATTTTCAATCAATTAGTTATTTTAGCTCAGAGCTAAATATCAAGTAGATCTGACGGTGCCTTCACTTTCATTTAGCAGTTTTATTTGCCATTCATCAGGATCGAACAGATGGATGGCTGTCCATTACTAAAGAAGCTGAAAGAATTGAAAGTGTGTCCACACACAGGAGCTGCTGCCTGACCTGGGTCAGTGACAGATGTCAGCCACCCAAAGTTTTTTTTTTCAAGCCCTGCTTTGCAGTACTATAACAGTATTCACTCTCTGCCATTAAATAGCTATAGAATATATTTCAGTATAGCTAAATTCTAATGAAAACAATCATTCTACTTTGATTTCACAACAGCAAACAGACTTTGGCTACTTTTCGCCTACCCCCTTCTAAGCTCTCATTTATTTACCCTTTAACCTCTCTTATTTGTGTCCTGAATCTTTACCAATCCAGTGAGGTAGATGAACAAAGGAGCGAGARGGTTGACAGAATGGTGTCCATCTACTGAAGGCTTTACATTTACAATCTAGCCAATGCCTTCTATTCAACGGRTCTTTTGACGTGTTAAATAGCAAACAGAAGTTGGAGCAATTGTCTTGCCAATGAGGGTCTCTTCACCACACTGACGACTCGTGCCAGAAGGACTCCATCAATACGGGTTACAAACAAATGGTGCAGTTTGCCTGAGGGGCCAATTTACACCCAGATGTAAACAAGGCCCATAGATCTTCCTTGGGTGCATCTGGTGACAGGGTCTCAGCCCTTATGATGAAATCAATAGTTATATAAATGTAGAGCATTGATTAGCACTGAAATGGTGATATACTCCTACCGGTTCACTAAATGTGTGACATTTGTTTGAAAAATAAAAACATTATAATACAAATATATGGAGTCGGTGGAGATTATGCTTATTTATAGAATTGATACGCTTCATGCGCTAAATACTGGCTATGCACAGACACAATGGTCAGCAGATGTAGACTTTGAATAGGCAGCTACGAGCATAATCAATAATTACGGACTCATTTATCAACAATATTGATCAGTATTGATCTTTTCAGTCACATGGGCTCATAAACGTCATCTCGTTAAGTTACAAACACAACTTTTGTGCAGCCAGTGATCACATGGACCTTCACAGAGCAGCTCTGTATGTGTGGTCCGGCGTGTGTTAATTTATATGCCTTTATGTCCGACAACAGTGTCCAATTAGTGCTGTGACCTGCACATCTGCGCCACACACCAGGAGCTGATTGCTTGCATGTGGTATAACTATAGCTAGCTGTATCATATAGGCCTATATTCACTACTGAATATTCTCTACCACAAAATAAAATTATTGCATGTACACTATATGAGCAAAAGTTTGAATGCTCTTTTCCAGATCCTAGCTGTTTTAATCATCTGTTAAAATAATGTTTTTGGAGTATGATTGTTGGGATCTGCCCATTCAGCTATAAGAACATTAATTAAGGTCAAACACCAGGACACTCGAGTTGTTCAACTAACACAGGCATTGTCATTCTGGGGCATGTCTAGACCTCTTGGTCCCAGTGAAGGCAAATTGTAATGCTAAATAAATTAGCATAATTGCATCTTAGGCAATTGTGTGTTTTCAACTTTGTTTTAACAGTTTGTGGAAGACACACATTCATACGGGTGGTTAGGATGGTTAGGAGTCCACAACCTTCAGCCATATAATGGAGGAACTATATGTAAATTCTGGCCTAATCCTAAGGCCTAAAACCTACTCCTAGCTTACACTGACCTGGAATAAACAAAGGTGTCTTCAATTCAATTCAATTCAATTCAATTCAATTCAATTCAATTCAATTCAATTCAATTCAATTCAATTCAGTTTGATTTATATAGCACTTTCAACAAGGTTCATTGTCACAAAGCAGCTTTACAGACTCTTATGGAAACAATTTTAGAAGTTTATATACAGTATATATACTATATTATAAAGATTCATTGGAATAATCAATAAAATAATGAATTACTTACTAAGTAGCAATTATTACGATGCAGTAGTGTAACCTTTTCCATATATTTTCTAATCCAAGCATTAGTTTCTTAGTTCCTCTGATTGGTAGAGCTCAGAGTGTACATTGGCATTGATAAGAACTAAAACCTGTACTACCTAGAGATTCACAGTACCTCTTATACAAGCCTGGCTCATTTGCAGCCCAGTATGGATATGTGAGACCTTTAGATTGCAGAATAGAACTAAACATGTTAGCATGCTAAACTTACAGATGAAGCTGTAAAATAGCTTGTAATTATATGAATATGTGAATTATTTAACTGATTTAACATCTAAAATTTCTGGATTATGATAAGTGTTTCTTAGAATATTGAACTAAACCGCACTTTGCCTTTGAAAAGGAAATGCATGACAAGTAGCTAATTGACCATATTACAGCTGGGGTACCCAAATGGGCAACACTAACAAATAAAAAATGGCTGAGAAACTCATGCCTAACTGCTTTTCATACCGACAAGGTAATAATGTGGTGATAAGATTTGGCTTGAGTGGTGTCGATTGTCTAAAATGTAGGGTCTGAGACTGGATGGAACCAGACAAGAAATGAAGCCAGTTGGGGGAGGGGGGCGCTGAGGCTGGTGCCGACTGAAGGCCGTGTCTAATGGTTTGCATTTGCTTAGTGAGAGGAGCTCCACTGGTATGGTTCACACATTTTCAGATCTCTGACTGTAACCGTGATCGTTTCTGATGCTAATGCATGAGCCTCAGGAATTCTAAGCAACATCTGCCATGTAAATACGTAACACAGCAAAAACAGTTGTTTACGTTAACAACGGTGTTTCCTGGAATGATCACTTCTGTGAATAACTGCATAACGCAAGCACGGCCACAACAATGCAATCACACAATCACCTCTATCTACATAGTTCTCTCATGACGGGGTTCCCTTTTTTCTCCATAAGGCCGACACAATGTTCACGTACAGTACAGGAGATAAACCTACAAAATGCCATGGCATAAAATATGTTTTCGTGACAGGCCTCCTTCCCTTTTTTTTGTAAATGAACCTGCTCAGCTACACCTGAACAAAGGTGCAATATGTCATGCACAGAACTTTTGATGGGCAGAAGCAGAACGTCCAATGTACACTTGATGATGCACAGTAATAATATTAGTATTAATAAACGAAGTGTCCATGCCCTTTAGTATAATTATTACAAATATTATTCAAGCATGATAAAGCTATTCAGTAAAAGGACAGCGAGTTAAAATTACACGACAAATGAGAGCTATGGAGAGAAAAATAGATGGTTTGCTGGAGCAATAAACAAAAAATAAATGGTGCTTCAATACTTCCATTCGAGAGCAAATTCGAATTTTACAGCTTATAAATTAAATGGAAGAAAGAGTTTAACTTGTTAAGAAAACATTGATTTGATTTTGAATGTGTTAAAATGCTTGGTTTTCACAGAGTTAAAGTCAAAAAGGGTTTTGGTCAATTCTATATTAGGATTTAAGCATTATTATATTATTAATATTAGATAAATATTATGATGAATATTATCTGTAGGTGACATGGTGGCGTAGTGATTAGCACTGTTGCCCTGCACCTCCACTGTGTTCTCCTGTGCTTGGTGGGTTTTCTCCGGGTACTTAGAGTTTCCTCCCACAGTCCAAAGACAGGCAGATTACTGTAAGTTATTTGGCATTCCCAAATTGCCCGTAGTTTGTGAATAGTTTGTGTGTGTGTGTTGCAATAGATTGGCACCACGACCAGGGTGTACCCCGCCTTGAATCCTAAGTCTCCTGGGAAAGGCTCCAGCCCCCCGTGACCCTGGATACAGGATAAGGTGTTATAGACGATAAGTGAATAAGTGAAAGAGTGAGTGATTATTATCTAAAACAAAAACAGAAGTGAGGTAAACTGTGTAAGAATACAATTTAACGTGTGAAACGGTCAGCAATAAAGTGAACTTGAATGGTGCAGTTTTTTTTGCATAAATATTTCAACATGAAAGTACAATGTTAATCAACAATGAGAGGAAATACAATAAAATATTTGTAATGTTAGTTAATCCAGTAAACTGACCAAAGAGGAAGAGTGCTGAGACTGTGGTGTGGAGGTACCAGAACTGGCACAGAAAGGGTGAGGATGGGGATGTGACATGAGACATTAAATCAAACAGTATAAAAAAACAAAACAAATAAAAAACAATATCCACTGCTGTGGATGACTGAGGCAGGCAACTTGCTGTAGCAAACAAAGTGTCAGTGTGTTTTATCAATTAGCAGACTCGCCACACATACATGCACACACACACACACACACACACACATACACACTGCAGCAAATGCACGTTTTAAAGTAAATCCATGGTAACGTTTTGCTAAATGAAAGGTCATTAAGGGTGGGTGAGAGGTGCAAGATACACAGAGAGACAGTTTGTAGTGGATCGCAGATGTGAGTTAAAGTAGCGATTAATTGAACAAGAATTGCGGTATCTTTAGACAGAATCCAACGCTGGATGATAAATCCAGTGTATGTTTCAGTAGATAAAATAAGATCATCAATCAATAGTCCAAAAATAAAATCTCAAATCACTTACAAAAAAACAACAACAACTCTCTCTATCTATAGTCATCCTCTACTGAATAATGCCACTTTTAAAAACAACAACAGCGACATATTAAACAAGACTACCATTTGAACCTGATTTCTGTAATGTGACACTTAACGTATATTTGACACCTTTACAAAAATATATGAATGAATCAATTCCCTATCATCGCCATCTTACAGATCTGCTGGAAAAATGTCTTCTAAGCTGAAGTCAGGATCATTGATTGAAAGTTCATGTTTTCTGCCTGTACATGTCAGAGCACAGGTTTGGCTTCTTATTGTGCAAGAAAAATGATGTCAATTATCTGGGGAAAGTAGTTCAAAGTATTCCTCAGATAGTTTAAACAGAATGCAACTCCACTGACTCGACCCCAGAGAAAGAGATCTGCACTGATTCAGTTTCCTTGTGTGATTATTGTGAAATGTTAATGTTAAATCAATATGTATGGTCTGAAACTTTTGGAAGTTTTTCAGATAGATGACTGTGTGATAGATTTAGACAAGTAGTGTCTTTTGTGTGTGTGTGTGTGTGTGTGTGTGTGTGTGTGTGTGTGTGTGTGTACGTGCCTAATTTGTGAGATTTTATTTCCTTGGGGTGAAAGTTCACCAACAAAAGCCTTAATCAGCAACATATGTCACTTGTTGAAAACAGAAGGCTGGACTGACTATAGAAGAAGAGGTGGAGAGGGTGTTCCTGATAACACAGAACTGGATGATGAGATGGAAAACAATAAGCGAGGTGTGGTTTGGAAAAGAAGAGAAACAAGGAATAAATAATTTGGAGAGAAGATCAAAGGATTATGCTTCAAACCATTCCCATGCTGATGTGACAAAATCAAAACACTCCTG
This sequence comes from Clarias batrachus, assembly GCA_003987875.1. Lineage (NCBI taxonomy): Eukaryota > Metazoa > Chordata > Actinopteri > Siluriformes > Clariidae > Clarias > Clarias batrachus. The sequence continues at coordinate 33,422 of QMIH01002813.1, read as the reverse complement.
CGAAGGGATAGGCTTGTTGGAAGGAATACAAAGTTCGTGTTTTCCTGGTAGGTCATCAGATGAATAGGTCAGATTAGGTGTGAATAAACAACTGAGGCAACTGAAGGTGTTGACAAAGGCAAATCTGCTTTTTATTCGAAGCAACAGTATATTGCAGAGTACGGCTTATATGCTTGGACATGTGCAGTTACTTAACTCTGAACTCAGGTTTATGTCTCTTCTCACAGCCAGCGTAGCATTCAGCCGAAGGCAATGATCATAAATTCCAGAGTCTTATTTTATTTATTATACTGCGACGTTAAAATGATCTGTCTATGGATGTTGCCTGAGCTCAACTATGCTGCTTCTTAAAAACTTTGTGCCTTAAAGAAGGAGTAACCCAATCACACAGAATGCTATAAAAATGAAAGGATGTACCCTGTACAATAGTATGCAGTATATTGCAGTCAAGGTCAGTGTTAGAATACAGTACCTCTCAGTAGCATAGGCTTTTTGTTAATTCCTGTGCATTACATCATACATTCTCTAGGAAGGTTTCAGGATTTAGTCCTAAATTTGAGTCTAAAAAAACTAACCTGTAATTGTCCAAAAGTGCTTGCCAGTATACCAGTGTATATTTTACGATAGTTTCCTCAAGGTTTGATTACACTAAAGTTAATCCCTATTAGGCCGAGCCATTGTTCACATTGCATTCCTTGTTTTTATTGGCTGTGTTGTAAAGACTAGCGCTGCCTATTAAGGATGTTGTGGTTTCAACAGCCTAGCTGGGATTCCTGGGGGATAGAGCTGCATGGAAAGATCCTTGATTAAATAAGTGTTTTCTTTTTTCCTTTTAATTTTTTTTTTATTACCACATTCCTCTTCCTGTTATATCACATCTCAAGATAGCAGAATGAATGGAAATGAAAGAAAGTGGTGAATTAAGATTTCAATCATTAGTTACATTTGATGTTACAGTTCATTATAACTAATTATATTATATTTCACTATAATATGTATGGAAGTGAGATTCGATCGAATAATAATGTTTGAAAACTCCACTGAATTCAAATGACTTAACAATGGAATCTTCTAGACCTTAATGAAGCAAGGAACTATTTAGTACGCCGACCCCGAGGCGCTACAATATCTCGCAGACGCCAACATCTCTGATAAGTCTGATAGATCCCACTTAGTAAGACAACCCAAAGACGAGTGCTTTATCTTTGAATCTTGATAAAGTTTAAATGTGGGCTTAAGAAGTCTGTSTCTGGTTGCCCAAAGATCCTTAAACACAAACTCGTTCTAATTGGTGATAAAAACGGCACAGGCTTCTGGGCTGTTTGATCTTCATTATCAACCGAAAAAGTCAAAGTTAGGGGCATAAGAGCAAGATTTCAGCTTTGTCGTTGTGGGTCACAAATAGGTCTCATTTTTTCCCTACAATTTCGACATACCTATCTTACTTGGTTGTTACCTGAAAAGCATGACCAGGGCTCACTAATTAAACTAAAAAACCGATTTAACCACCAATAAAAGTAATAATCACTAAGACAAAATGTTGCAAACTATCCTGCAGAGTGAAAACGACCTAAAGCACACATGCCACTTTTGTTCCATCTTTATACACATAGAACTGAAGCTGGCATGCCGACAAACATCAGAAAGGTGAAAGTCAGATTTTTCTGGCTTCTCACAGCATTCTTGTTTATCGAACTGTTCAGAACATCTATATGGAACATCACCACGACTGTGATTACCTGACTTTTAAAAAAATTTTTTTTTTTTATAAATATGAATGTTACACACTCCACTATTTGGGATAAGGTTAAAACAAGCTAGAATGCAACATCTTTTCCAGCACGGACCTGTCTAAAAGAGAAATGTAGAAAAGCTAAACCTGGCATATGGGCTTTGAAGCCTTAATACCAGTCTTTTCATCCTTCCCTTCCTCCTTCTAGCTGTCTGAAGCTGTGAATGATTAAGGAAATAAAAACTGCAGCCACACGTAATGCTGCACTAAAGAAAATCTGGTTCCAATAGAGAGGCTTCCTGTGAGAGCAGGAAATAGCAGTCATTTTTGCATACATTTGCACACACATGCACACACACCATCCGTGGGAATCTTAGCTTTGAGCTGTAGGTGTATAGAGAAGTCACAATCAGTGTGGGTTACCTCTCAATAGATAGATAAACAGACAAACAGAGGGAGAGAGAGACACTGACACAGTGAGTCATGGACTCTGAAGGTGTGCTGTGGTATCTGGAACCAAGATTTAACAACAGATCCTTTAAGTCCTATACGTTTCGAGGTGGTGCCTTTGTGGATGAGACATGTTTGTCCAGCACTTCACACAGATGTTCATGTTAATTAAGATTTAGGGGAAATGGACAGTGGAGGCAGAGTTGTCACCTTGGACTTTGTCATGTTCCTCAAACCGTTTCAGAACAAATGCCTGTAGTGCGTGAGGGAACATTGTGCTGCTGCAAGAGGCCATGGTCATCGGGGAATATCCTCTTGCGATGAAAGGTTGTACTTGGCCTACAGCAATATTTACCTAGGTGGTATATGCCAAAGAAACATCTATATGAATGTCTGGAGCCAAGGCGTTCGAACAGAACATTACCCAAAGCATCACACTGCCTCTGCCAGATTCTCTTCTTTCCATAGTGCATGCTGGTGCCATCTTGTCTCCAGGTTCCCTGCACCCAGCCATTCATGTAATATAAAAAGTGCCTTATCAGACCAGGCCATCTTTTTCCTCCGCTCCATAGTTCTGTTTTGATTTTCACATGATGTTTATAGGAGGTACTTTCGGTAGTAAACACGGATCAGCATGCACACTCTGCCTGGTCTGCAGCAATGCAGCTAAAAGCTGCACAGGACCATTCTAACTCCGTCAAAGTCAGCAATATTTTCTTCACTAATTTTCGCTACAGTAGTTCTTTTTTTGCCTTTTGCCTTTCACCAGTTGTCTCTTGGTAGGTACTTAAAACTGCATATTGTGAACACCCCACAAGACCTGTCATTTTGGTGATGCTCTGAGCCAGTCATCCAGCCATCGCAATTTGGCCCTTGTCAAAGTCCCTCTGATCCTTAGTTTGCTCATTTTTTTTTGCCAAGAACATATGTGACTCTTTATCATGTTTGACATCTCTCACTTTTCTGCCACTCAATACATATATGCATGAGGCAAGCATTCTTCCACACACACACCTCAGTATCAGATGGCATGTGACTTTGTTCAGTTTTTGCAAAAATTTTAGATTGATGCATTGCCCTATTTTCAATGCTTAACAGCAAACAGAAGACAAAGCAGATTGAAACGTTTAGTTTTGTTTATGTTTTCGCTTTCTGTTAAAGTATAATACATGGTTTGTGTATGAGCACTGTGGTTTGACTTACATAAGCCCAGTCTTGTTATTTAGTGTCCACACCTTGTACATAGGTACTACACACACTACAAATACAGACTGCAAAACTGACACTCCAAAATGGGGGACCAACTTAGCAGGGTGGGTGAAATAAATAAGGCACACAGGTTCAAATTAAAGGAAAGGGCTTCACCTTCACATTCGATGCCTGGGAAATAGTACCATGTGGCTAGTTCCTGCCCATAGTTATGTCTTAAAAACTCCACAGAAACACTTTCCCCCTCAGATCTGCTTTCATATAACTGCAGCTCAAGTGTGTTATGGGGAACCTGTCCTGCTTCTCTCTCCAATAAAATCGAACATGCACTGAAAAACAATCTCTGAGTAGAAATCCAGACTAGAATCCCAGAAACTTGATATTTGCTCCCCACATCTGTGGGTTTTGAGTAGAAATCAAGAAGCAGCTTTCCTGCTGAAACATTCATATTACACTCCTACAATAAAGCCAAGAACAATATAATTAGTTCATAGAGAAAATATGCAAAAGGCTTTGCTATAAATAATGGAAAAAAGATGAATTATTAACCTTACAGATGTTTGTTAAACATTGAGATCCTTTGTTTTAATCCCCATAGTCTTTTGGAATCTACATTTACATCTATTTTGAAATGTTTAGTCATTCTGCAGATGGTGCTGATGAAATAGCAGGCTATAGGGAGAAAACTGATTCAGATCTGGCGCATGATTTGTTCACTCTCTTTTAAAAGTGATTAAAAAAATTGAATCGCCAATGTAGATAAATCATGCTTAATACATTATAAGAGAAACAACCAAATGGTAGTGAAAGAATTAAGATCCACCCCCCCACCACCACCACCACCAAAAACCAGACAAATTAGAGAGACTCTTTTTTTCTAAAAGTCAGTGTATTTCATCACAAAGAAGCTCTATAGTTCCCAAAACCTCATAAACAGTCTATATGAGTACAAGGAAATTTAGATATGAGAATACTGGAATATAATAAAATAAAATCACTTAATATATTTTTAGAAAATCTCACTGAAGTGACAGTTATGTTGTTTATAATGCAAATATTGTATATATGAAATGTATAATAAATTTATAAATATAATAAAAAAATCTATTATTAAGTTAAAAATTGGATTTTAAATATGATATCACACAAGTAACAGAATTYARTGTGTTTGAGAAGTTGCAAGWACAGTATCGGTGAATGTCAGGGCTGRAGTATGGACAATTGCATGAAACTGAAAGAAATCCAGCCATATSACACTTGTTCATTTAAGTGCTTATAGGATCTAAGCTTTTTTGTTTCTTTATTTCTTTATTTCATATCATTAATGTCTTTTTTAAGTATAATGTTCCTTCTTTCTCTCTTACTTTTTAACTTATTTGACTTCTACATATGGATTGTCAACTTTTAATCATTGATTAATTGAATGTTATACTATATGTAATCTTGTTGATCTTACTTATCTTCTATTTTAAATCATATTGATTTGGATCTTGAATTCTATATGAATTGCTGTTAAAAAAACATTTCCAATCCTTCATCTTCAAGRAACATAAGAAATATGAAAAAGGTTGGCCTTTATAATACACTTAATGGAGTTTAACTACTAAAAAAGAAATGAAAGTACAATTAACAATCAATGTGGACATGTCATTTCAAATGCAAAAMCACACTCTTTGGACCTACGTACTGTAYGTGGACACCTGACCATCACTCAACCAAATGTCACCACAAGCTCAAAACTATTGGATCTTCCTATACTTGTTGAAACATTTGATCAACCCCAAGAGGAAATGGCCACCCATATGTGAACASACATACACATACACACTGCATACTGCCAAATGACTGCAGTTACATCGCACAGGAATGCTAGCATGGAGTATTCTTTAGCTGAGGCCTAACTAATCCCACCTGGTCCAAACCAGACGACTGCCAGAAATATGAGCAATGGGGGACAAAGGCAGAATTAGCGCTGGAGGAAGAGAGAGGGAAAGATGGAAGGCAAAAAGAGGGCTGAATTCAAATGCTGGACCAAGGTGTTTATATAAATACAAAACTAAAACAGAGTATTCTATCTTAAATTAAAATACAGAACATAACATTTAATTATACAGTATAGAAGACAAGATCTGTTTTCTCTGCCTCTGTCTCTCTAGAGAGAGAGAGAAAGTATAAATCAGAAGGAGAGCGTTCTCAGCATTTTAGCTTGTTGTCATATCCCTCTAGTAACCCAAGCTGGGGTGTTTCAAAGTGCAGTTTGATGGCCTTTGGGTAAAAAAGACCTCAGCCTCTGACACTGCACACTGAAGGGGGTGTAAGGACACACACACACACACACACACACACACACACACACACACACACTTCCCCTCCTCCTCCACAATTTCGGCAACTGCGACGCATTACTTCATCGGGCGTGACCTCTTTCCCCATCTCCCTTTCACAAGCATCAGCAAAACTTTGCCTCTTGTTTTATCGCAGCCTTTTCTATAT
>QMIH01002813.1:2148-18656 GCA_003987875.1 Clarias batrachus | reverse complement strand
ACATGCAATAAGCTGGTCAGCAATTATAGAAAGCATTTGATTGCTGCAATAGCCAATAAAGGCTTTTCTATTGATTATTGAGAAAATTATGCCTAATTTTCGACATGCCACATTTTGTTCAAATGTAAATAAAAGATAATAATTTTTTTCCCACAATGATGTACCTTGTCTTCTTATCTTCTGGGAGATGCCTGTTTCATTTCCGGTAAAAAAACAAAACAAAATAAAAAACTTGCTGGTTGAATAAAATTAACTTTAAGTCAGAATTGGTCAGGGGTTGAATAATTTCAGGCTTGACTGTATGTGTGTACCCTGCAATGGGTTGGCACTCATTCAGGGTTTACTCCGCCTTATTTCCTGGGATATGCTCCAGACCCTTAGTGAACCTGTATACATGATAAAGCGGTGTAGATGATGAGTGACTTACTCATATTATTGGTTTAGAAACTCTTTAATTCTTAACTAGCATTGCATAAAATTCCTGCTCCTGAATGCAATTGCGATTGCTGACCTACAAGTGAGCTTCATTTACTAATATTATTAGTTGCATACTACTATATATGTAGTAAACCATTTTGAACAGCACCCACTGAGTTATCACTTGAGCTCCAAGGACCTGAACCGAGTTTGTGTTTATTCTATAGCCCACGGCGCCCTCTGCAGGTTTTACATTAAACTGAAKCCTCTAAACCAGGGCTGTAGAAATCCAGGCCTGGAGAGACTATGTCCAGCATAGTTTGACCATTCTTCCGCTCAAACAGAGATGATTAACTAACCTGGCAATTACCAGGTCCAGTGGGTGTGTTTAAGTGTTAGTGAATTACAAACTATAGTCCTCTAGGACAATATTTAAACATGTCGGTCCTAAACCGAGCTTAAACCAGGCGCTGCCAGCCAACTGTTCATTGTCATTGACTTCTCGAATATACAGATTCTCAACATGCTTCACTTATTTGCAGTGGTGTGTGTGTGTGTGTGTGTGCGCTGAATACATGGTCAGGCGGGAAGCAGTGGAGCAGCTGTGCGATGTCGTTGTTGTAAAAGGTCTCCCACTGCAAACGAGCCCAGGCCACACAATCCTTCCAGTCATGGGGTCTGTCGTTGAGACTTCTATACACTGCCTGCACCACCTCGACGGCCTCAGCCTCGCCTCGGCCAACGGTACGAGCCCAAAATCCAGCCTCGCTGTCAGGGGATACAGTGTTAAATATTACAACAGGAGGAAATATAATAGCAATATGTGAGTTCAGGCCTGGTGTTCGATAATAGCACAGAAGTATACGAGTTCAAGAGTAGGATTAGTTATTGATTTTTCAGATTGTCACATGCTTATCTCAGGTCTCTGATTAGCAGTTTGTTTACACTGAGCATCTTTTCCACACACGCCGTACTGTCTGACTTTTAGTATACAGTTGTAAAAGAGTTGTGATTTATATTCCCTGAAGAGGATGGCTTTCCATTTGCGTCTGGTTTCTTCCTCATGTCAWCTCAACAGTGAGTTCTTCCTGGCATTTATGCTCTAAATCTACATCCTGATTTCTGTAAAGCTGTTTTGTGACAATATCCATTGTTTGAAGTGATATAAACATAAAATGGAATTGAAAGTGAATTAAACTGCAAAGACAGTCCGATCACTACTACTACTATTGTGAGCTAAAAAAAAAACTGGCCTCTAGTGAGCACTAGAGTAATGCATAGATTCYTGCCATACACTAGTCAGTGTAAGACTTGACAAGCAGGCTTTGACGTAAATCATGCAGCCAGCTAACAGGAAGTAGTTGGTTTTAAGGGAAACACACTGCAGCATTCACGTTGCATTATCTGCATGCACCATGAGCCACCTCTTCCTGTGCAAGTGTGTGCACTCCTTCCTTGCTAAACTTCCCTCTTGTTTTGGTAAAGTGAGAACAGAAAGAAGATCTGGATTGTGTTAATATTTACCACAGGAAGTCAGGAAACAGGTTCAACTCAAGCTAAGGGTTTTATCAAGATATCTCTGTGTGTGGTGGCCATACATGTGTGATATCTGTGTGTGTGTGCGTGTGTGTGCGTGTGTGTGCGTGTGTGTGTGTGTGTGTGTGTGTGTGTGTGTATGTGTGTAATTCAATTAAATGTATTTCTATAAAATTTTTTACCTGGAGTCACACATGGTGTTATTCACAACATTAACAAAAATAACATTAATACACAAGTTAACAGGGATGTGTGGGTGAGGTGTGTGAGACTGATGGGCAATTTCWCTAGTAAACTTCTAGACATTTCTTTTAGTTGCTTTGTTTTTTCAACATACCTGAGATACTGGTTCACATTCTCTGGTGTGTGCTTGAAAAGGCCCTCAAACTGCTCTCTGGCCCACTGTAATGACAGTTTGTCAATATAAATTACATYATACTGTATTATACATCATAAGGGCTACATGTAGCATGTTCAGTTTAAGTTATGAAGCATAATGGTGTTACAATAATGCAGCAATTGAGTGATGTGATATGGACTTGCACAAAGCAAGGTTTTTCCTATAAGGGCTTTATTCTTGTTATAGTACACCAAACAGATTTTTTTTTATTAATAGAGAATTATGATTTTTAAATGTTTATTTTGAAATGTAAAATTATGGAATATATGTGAAACAAGTTAGTTCCTGTTATCACTTGTGTTATAGTAGCTATAACCTTTCGCTAACTCACCAGTTTCTTTTTTTCTCTGTTTAAGGCGATAATAATAATAATAAACAATTTAATATAGATACATAATAACAACAATAATAATAATAATAATAATAATAATAATAATAATAATATAATCTAGAGGCAGTGGATGCATTGATTTTCCTGGGCAAAACTGTAAAAACAGCATGTGCTTGGTTCTTTAGAAAGGGCCTCTATCTCTATATTTATCTATCCTGTATCTATGAGTGTGTGTGTGAGGGTAAAGGGTGTGGTTTCCTCAGCAACACCTGTGAGTGCACAGCTGGCTTGGTTATACTTCTGARTCAAGTCTATGCTATGCAAGTAGCTTATGATGTTGTGAGCATTTMTACTTATGCGCTGGAGCGTCTGTGTCACAACAATTACATTTACACTTGCATTACAAACTGCTCGCTGACAGTGGGCTTTCTATGCCACTGTGATGATGACTCTTTGGTGACTCATTCTTTAGGTGTACTACAATCAGTGGAAATGAAATCGATAGGATCTTGTTAGATTTAGAGCTACTGGATGTTGAACAACAGTTACTACAATGCAGAAACAAGATCAGATGAAAGATGATAAAAAAGTGATACTAGATAGCCTTGACATGCAGTTACACTTCTTGGAAGATGCATGTCAGGTTACACCATTGGGTACATGGTTACATGAGACCTACAGTATGGCGTAGACTTGACTCAGAAGCATGAATCTGTCAGGCAATGAAATTCGATCTCTTGCACTCAAAGGATAAAGCAACAATGTCGATTCTTTGTTGGATATCTTGTGAACCATTAGTCCTACAGCGTTCATCATTTGCTTAGTCCAGAGATTATGCTTTAATAGTGCTGGATGTTAAGTTTTGTGGATGTGTTTTAAAAAGTGGGTTTAGGTTGGCAGTTTTTCCAAAGTGATTCAGTAGACTTTTTTTTTTCTGAAAATCAATCAGCATGCAAAATGAATGGATTCCTATGGAAAAAATTAGTCAAGTCCAAAACAAACCTCTCAGGATTTTGACCAATCTTCTTCATTTAAAGTTTGATTTAAGTCTTGTGGGTATGTGTGCAAAATTGAGCGAACATTGGTAAGAGAGAGACAGAGGACTTCTTCCTGATTCACACCACAGTCTCTACACTGTAGAATCTTTTTCATTTAAGGAAGTTTGGTCCAAGCTTTAGAATAGGATTTGAAAAGCTTACTTATGTTTTATATTTTTTCAGAATAATTAACATTTTTGACCGATTTGATTTGATGTGTCTTGTTTTCCGATCAGATCCAAAACCCCGAGTTGGTTCCACCTGGGAGCGAAGCGGCTTGGCACAGGCCCCAAACAAATCTGTGGTTGATATTTCATATCACTTGTGGGACCTGGATTKKACCCATTGGATAAACATTGTGATATAAGTTTCATGGGAGTGCATGCAAAATTGAGAAAGATATGGCTTCGCAGTCCTGAATTGGAAAAAAGGAAATTTGAAAAAAAAAAAAAAACCCACACATATTTTTCTGATTCCTTAGAAAAATAATAGCACCCCATTCCCCCTAAAGCAGACGCTCCACCAATACAGCCTGTTTTTTTTTTTTTTTTTTGTTCAAAGGTTCTGCTCTAGAAAGTGCACCCCTATGGGCGAAAACCATCAGCTTGTCTTACAATGGAGAAACCGTTACGCTTAGAATGTCCTGTCCTGCAGACTTTCTATTGGCTGCTTACTTATAAACTTTTAAAAGCCACTAACACTGTAAACACCTTCCATAACTGTTAAATAAATATCTCGTCATACAAAGCCTCAACATCTACTCCTCCATTTTCTGTACAGCTCAACCTATGTATGGTTGCAGGGGGCCCGGTGCATATCCCATGGAACCCAGGGACCAATTATACACTACGAGCAAACTGGAAACACTAATCAGCATACAACTGTGGGGGAAACTTGAGTACTGTATCTAGGAAAAACCCCAAGCGTGAGGACAACATGCTTTAGAGATGCACTCTCCAAGCCTTAATGATTAATGACATGCCTGAGTTAATGACATGTTTTAAAATGTGTTTGCGTGTCTACGAGCATGAAATGATACAGGATTAACTACAAAACGTCTCGTGATTTAGACATCATCACATCAAACATGAGAAAGAACTCATCAATATAAACCTGCAAATCTCCTGAGAGTCACTGAGGACATACAGTATGATCAAATTCTGTTTGATTTTGCTCCAACTTTTAAATTAAAGCCAAACTTAACCTGTTCTCTTTCCCATACAGTCAGCTGTTGTGTGGGTGTGCATTACAATGATGTAATGTGGGAGCTTTACCTGCAGAGTGTGTTCTATGCGATGTGGGAAGTGCTTCAGTGTGCACAATGGAATAGCTGTCTGTTCTGAAGACCCTGCTGGTCCATAGGATTCAGTCAGGTGAGGAACCACGACCAGAGTATGACCTTTACCACCCAAAGTCCCGCCCTCTAACATGGGTTTTTGGTACTCCACGCAGCACCCATCCAAATACACTCCTTAAAATAGACAAATACAGGGTATCAGTAATCAGTCATATAGAGAACTGTCAGTAGATGCCAGTAGATACATTCGATGGTGAATATAACATGGACTACAATCTGATCTTGTTAAATGCATTTTGGAAGCAAAATGACATACATTCAGCGGTGCATTATTCAGATTTTGTGTTATGCTAAATGTCATTGCCACACAGCTGCCCATTTCGTTAGCACTGATTTATTTATTGTGATTGAAGCAGGAGTTGGCAAAGACTCCCTTATTATGATCTCACTTACATACTTAATTACATACTGAGCCTACTGCACAGATCACATCCTGTCAGTTATTCCTAATAGCAAGACCAGATTGTTCCTCAAACTACACACAGGTGCAGTGTTTCTGTACAACAGTGCTGGTGCTGTAATTACTCACTGGCTTCTAAATTATCCAGAGCTGCTGCTACTCCATCCAGGCTACTGTAGAACTGGTGTGTGTAAATCCCCTCGCTCTCCTGACACACACGGTTCTGATGAGATGTGATATTCATACAGGGATTTATTTTACGCACGGCCTCAGCTGCCACCTCTGATTTCAGTTTCTGTATGAGAGGAGAAGAGAGAAAAGATTTAGAGTATTGTTTCTCAGTGCAGCTGGTGTAAATATAAGTCTTTATCTTATAAAGGCTAATAAATGAATAGGATCTCATGACTTTACATCAGTGTGAATTTTGATGAAAAGCTCATTATATTATAACTAATGCAACAACACCTAAATGTATCTTGTGTATTTTGTGGTTACATTGTACTTTATGCAATTCTTGCATAGAACAAAATTACTTACCCCAATATCCTCTGACCTAAACAGGAATTGACGATTCAGGTTGGACCTCTCAATGGAATCCATGTCTGTCACTGTGATGTGCCCGCCCTCTCCAGCACCAAGACCAATCAGGGCAAAGTTTTTCAGAAGCTCACAGCCAATGGCACCAGCACCCACCTGATTTCACACAAGTGTTTCGGTTTAAATGATTATTACATGTAAAGTACAGTGACCAAATAAAACAAGGGACATCGTTCAAAACATTTTTCATTTTGTAAGAGTTGAAAAAGAAGTCATGATATATTCTTCTAATGTATTCAAAACATGAGGTTCAGTCAAAATATTAACATAACATTTGATATATATTTATAAAAAAATTTTCTTAAAAAATATATTGTTTGATGCTTATTAATACATACTTTTTGTTTATATTTGTCAGTACAAAGACAATAAATTTGTAAATCTGAAGGGGAAAAATACAAGATAAGTCTTTTCCTTACTGCAAACATGCATTACACAAAACCTATACTAGGTACAAACATATTGTTTGGTTTCAAATATATTTTAAAAACATTCAATTAATTTGTATACACATAATCTCACACTATTTAGAGTATGCTTCCATCAAGCATGATCTTTAAGATATAATTGTCCATATTCAGGGAAGGGCTGAATGCTCACTTGATAAACTGAAAATGTATTAAATGTCAAAAACACTTTAGTACCACTTTTTTCACAGTTTGTAGTTCACAACTTATGTAAATTAGACTAATGAAAGATTGTGGCATGTTAAACATTAAATTCAAATATGGAGATAATCTGGCAGAGCCAAGCAACAAGAAAACTCCAAATGAAGTAAAAAAAAAAACATTAATTTATTCCTAGTGCCGCTTTCATTTAATTTGAACTTAAAATACCTACAATGCATTTAATGCGATCATATCACATTTACAGCATTTGCCAGACACTCTTATCCAGAGCTTACATTTTTATATTATTATACAATTGAGCATAAAGGGTAAGGTTCTTCCTCAAGGGCCTTGCTGGTGGGGTTTGAACCTGGGACCCTAGACCAATACCAATAACAACAGGGCTACCCCTGCCTGTCTTATTTAAATTCCCGAGCAAGGCCTGAGTGTCTAACTGGAGTATTCTATATGCTAAATGGTCAACAGGAAATGCACATCTTGGCTACATTACTGTAGCTTGAGTTGCTTCCTGCTATGATCCGTAACCCAAGACCAGCTTCCTGTGAACCATTTCCTCTTCAATTGTTTTCTTTTCTGTCCACTTTATCCTCATAAACTGTTCTTTAAAAAAGTGGAATGTTGAAGGATAGTGTTGCTTTCTTTTGGTGTAAAAGAAGAACAAAGTATACCAGAAAGTATCTCTGTTTCTTCAGTTTCTCCTGGAAATCATAGCCGAACACGGCGATCTGTCCATCGTAACGACTGTTTCTCTGTGGAGGAAATAATAAAGCAATAAACTATATCAAATATCACCACTGATTAAAAACAACAAATAATAATAATAATAAAAAAACACAGGTCACTTTTTATTAAAACCCTTACAGAAAACTGTCCAGTTTCAAACTTTCCAACTTTTTTCTCACATTATTAATTTATTTTCACCAGTGATTTTTTTTTCACATAATTCATCTGTTTTCATATCTAGCACATATTGCACAACTTTATTTAGTACATTAGAAAAGTTCACTCAATCATGTACAATTTAAGAACGTAAAGATTCCACATTTAATCCCATATGTATTTAATCACATAGAAATGTATGTGATTTTTCTCTAAGGATAATAACGTCCAGTGGAAGCTGATCACAATAGGTTACTGCCGTATATCAGGCCTCAGCAGTGTAAATTAGAAAATGAATTATTGCTTACTGGAGCACAGGCTTCTTCTGTCAGGCCTCTATTACTGTCCTCCTGCTCAGGAAGGCACTCCAGAGCATCAAAGTAAAGCCACTGACGTAGCGGAGTGAACTTACCGCTGCAAGCCTGAAAAATATTCATAATCAACATTACCAGTTTTCTGAACAGCAAGGTGAATAAAATTCAATGACGATAACTGATAACTGCATTTTAGTTAAAATGAACAAGTAACCTTTTCAGATAGCATCAGTCTTACAGTGCACTTGGTTGCCTTGAGCTTTCTTACCTTCATCACCTCTTGTGCAGCCAGTCCTCCAATGAAAGCATTGATGGGAGCCAAATCGCCCCGGGCACAAAGAGACAGCTTCTCCACGACTCGCTCATCAAACTCGTCAAATTGTGCAGCAGCACTGAGCTGTCTCGCCATGGCAAGCAGTATCTCAGCATCCTCCTGGTTAGAAGAACGACACAATATAATAAGATGCTAAGACTGATATAGCTGCAATTCTAACCCCTATACAGTACATAGCACCTTAAATATAGAATGCACATTTAAAAACACATTTTAGTATTGTTATCACAGATATTTCCTAATTGTCATTACTCCTATATTGCAGTAAGGAGGCGACTGTTACATGACCTGGTACACACACTTCTTCTGAATTATTTTTATATGCAGCTTTATTCTGGTCAAATTTTAATTCCACATCAGACAATAGCAAAAAGAAAAAAAAACTGGCCAACAAAATAAGCACCACACAAACAATAATAAATGTTCTGGAAATTATTGTCATATTAAAATGACATAGGCTTACAGCAGTGATAATCAATTCAGTTATAGAAGTGACATTTTACTGTCTTTAAGATTTCCAAACAGATTTTCATATTAAGGACAAACACACACACATATATTATTCAGGAGATTTTCAGTGTTGAAACAGCTACTTAATCCTAGATTTTTGGCTAGACACGATATACATTATTATTTCTAATTTTTATGTGAAGAAAAGAGTCTTTTAATTAGTAGCATTAATGACAACTAATAAACCTAATTTGAAATAAAAGTGCAATAAATCATCCAAATAAAAACGCTTTTTAAAGTTTAAGGGCAGTGCCAACATGAAACATGTCAGTCACACCAATGCAGAAATACGTAGACTCTTCCAAAGTAATTTCAAAGAATTAAAGTAAAAGTTTAAAAGCTATATGTATTTGCAATGTGTTCCCTGCCTAATTCCCTAAGTCTCCTGGGATAGGCTGCAGGCTCCCCGCAACCATGAATACAGGATGAAGCGGTATAGACAATTGAATGAGTGAGTGAGTGATTCTAAGTAAAAAAAATGGTGCAAACTTATAAAAATAGCTTAAAAGAATATAAAAATAATATTACAATACAATGCATGCCATATGGTTGTCTGTTACTGACCTGGTTCCTAGGTTTGGGCAGTCGACTGTACTTCTGTTGGAACTCCTGTAGTGCTCGAAAGCCCAGGTGAAGAGATTTACTTCTCTCAAACTTCTCATAATGAGTGAACACCAGAAGCTCTGGATCCTGCATCACTTTATCCACAGCAACATCTAGAGGTAGCTGACATGTCCAACGTCCACATACACTTTAATAGGAACACCTGTACACCTACTCATTTATGCAGTCATCCAATCAGCCAATCAGCTAATATGACAGGAGCACAGTGCATCAAATCATTCAGATACAGGTCAAGAGCTTTAGTTAGTCTTCATACAGTATCAAATAAAAAAGTGTGATCTCTGTTATTTGTACTGTGCCATGGTTGTTGATGTTACATGAGCCGGTTTAAATATTTCAGAAACTGCTGATCAGGTGGGATTTTCAAGATACAAAAGTCTGTAGAGATTACATAGATTTATGTCAAAACACAAAACACTGAGTGAGCAACAGTTCTGTAGAGTAACATGTTGTGTTGTGAGGGGTCAGAAGAAAATGGGCAGATTGATTCAAGTATCCAGGAAGGATATAGTGACTCAAATTACCGAGCCAGACAAAAAAATTTCCCAGCTTTCACAACAGGCTCACTCAAAGCTGATTGTTTAAGATTAGAGATTCACCACAATGTGTTGTGATGTATTGTGCATTCTGGGACACRTTTCAAAGCACTTCTCCAATTTGCTTCTGCCAAATGCCATAAATGCAAATACAAATGTAACAAGCTCTTATTTGAGTTACCATAGACTTCCTGCCGGCTCTAACCAGTCTGATTAATCTCCATTGATCTCTCTCACCAACAATGTGTTTTGTTCGTCCACACACACGGGATGTTTTTTTGTTTTCACGGATTTTCACTATTCTGATGTGAGATCTGCAATTCATGCATTGTGCTGCTGCCTCATGTTTGGCCGATGCATTAAATGGACTGTTAATGTATACAAATTCTTTGAGAATTTATTGTATAAATCATTCAGATATTGTTACGTGCTATTGTAACGAACTCACAAAACTTAGTGTCTTCGTTTCTTTAACTTCAGTTGCCACTCCGCCCTTCTCATATTCTGAGAAATTTGAAGTGTCACAAATGCTGAAGGAGTATTCATCTACAAAAAAAATGAGAGGCAATGTTATATAATGCAGCCCTTATTATTTTTGGTATTAGAATCACAATTCCTGTTACATTTTACTCACCTATCACTTTAATTTCAATAGGCCCACAGCTGTTGAGCTCCGTCATGCCCTGAACGCCAGAGAAAACAATATGCATGCCATCTGAGAAGGCGTTCTGGTTGTCTGTGCATGTGACTATACCTGGATTTCCCTGCATGGAGCAAATGAATTCATTTAATTACCTGTTTTGTACAAAAGGTCAGATTTCCTCATGCATATTCCATACTACTGAAGTATGTGTCCAGATGACCCTCTGATGAATTAAAATTAAAATCGATCATAAAGTTTTGCCCAAACCTTTTGATTCTACGTCATCTGAACTGCAAGCTGTCTTAAAACAAAAAAGGGGATGTCCCAAATGCAAAGTAACTCTATAATTAATGTAAATAGTTTTTACTTATTTCTCAAGGTGTAATGTTGTATAATCTGCAATAATACAAAAAAAACTGTTGTTTTCATTTACATTTTAAATTGCAAGATTAAGCATTTTTACTAGCGCTCTCAGATTGTTGGACCCACTGTGAATGTTTTGAACATCAATATGTCTGAATATGTTCCTAATGATATTTACACATATTAGTTATTTAATAAGGTTGCTTATTAGGAAACTGCAAGAGACAAATTTATATATAAAAAAAGAGTTGTTTTTTTGGCATTTGGTTAGTGATATTTGGTTAATAATCAAAATTATTGTATCAATTTTGATAAGTTTATCATTTGTTGAGCTGTAAATATAATGTAAAGTTTTTCTAGTTGATTCATTAAAGACTTCAATCTTACATACAATTACATAAACAGGTCCTTATAATACCTAGAAAACTTATATAAATGTTTCTATTTCACTTTTAGATATATAGGTAACGCTCGGGTTCAGATAAGGCAGTGTCAGTGTAGAAAAATTAAAGTACTGTTACTTTACCTTGGAGACATGGTCAATCAAGGACACACGTAGCTGCTCTCCATCAGTGTCTTTGACCAGAAAGTTTTCTCCAAAGTCACAGAACAACTGTCTACAATTAATCATAATACTTTAATTAACATGAACTCCTATAAATTCACCTCAGTCATCTCATGCTTAAATGAATACAGTTTTTTAAATTTATTAAATCCATCCATTCAGCCAATGGTGACCGTTGTATTTATTCCCATTTGTACGATCGTGGTAGGACATCTGGTCAACAGGCAATATGGAAACGCCAATTAACCTAACCTGCATGTTGTTGGACCCACCAAGCACGAGAAGAACATACAATCTCAACATGCACACAGACCTGACATGSGAATCAAACCTGGGACCTGGAGGTGCAGGGCAACCCCTAATACTGACTATATATTAAATGACCAATATCAAAACCTGAATAATACTGATGTATTCTTATATTTCAATAAAGAATTCTTCAGTCAGTCTTAATTATTGTAAAAATGTGAATGGAAATGCTATACTTACCCACAAAGTCCTTTGGTGTCCGCCAAAATAAATTTAATGTTGTTAGAGTGGCAGAATGTAGCCACTGAAAGTTGTTCTTCCAATGATGAATCTGTGAGAACCACCACCTATAGCCATTTTGGATAAAAATTCGACATATATGATTTAATCATGCTTATACAGTAATGTGAAGGGTTTTGTATGACCACTATAACGAGCCAGAACAATTTTTGCTTCCTCAGCTATATTAGTTAGTAATTAGTGAATATTGTAGTTAGAGTCTATAGAGGCCTAGTACCCCAAGACACTCAGGGTCTGTTTTATTGTAATTTTAATTTGTTGGTCTTATTGTGACAGTAATAAAGGTTGTAACATGTCTCAGTAGTTTTATAGTGTATAAAAAAATAACAGGGAAACTATTACAACTAATAAGATTTTTAATTGCACGAATCTGTAAGACTGGAACTCTCTGGCATCTGCAGGACTAATTTAATACTAATCATCTTTYCTATTGCAAGATCACACCTACCTGGAACTTGTACAGAAAGTCCTTGTTTAGATGTTCAGTGTGAATGGAAAGTCGAACATGGCTATTTAAGCGAGCAAGATGTCTTTCAGAACAAATTGCCCGGTTCTCCCCAAGGTCACTTTCTTTCAGGTAAAACTACAGAGAATAATAATAATAATAATAATAATAATAATAATAATAATAATAATAAAACAAATATGCAGTTAAAGCAACTAGAAACAAATAAAGGGTTTATATAAAAGATTTGTACTAGAATGTATCACTCTAAAACACTCTATCTAGGCTCTGGACTTCATTTGAGGGGTTTCACTGCAAAATGCAATACATTCCATACTCATATTTTCACTCAACCTGTCAAATATTTTTCTGAGGCACATACAGTCGACTATAAGAAACAATTCTTCTCCCAAATCATGACCTTCTTTAAATTCTTTGAATGTTTTTAGCAAAACCCTACAATGAATAACCTCATTTCATAGCAAAACGTGACCATTCACAAAAGCCAAATAAAAAAAAAATTATGTATCGACAACAACTAATGAAGCGGCTGAGATATTCATGATGTAAATAGACCTTTTTTCCCCCTCCATTCTCAATAATCCTGGTAATGAAAAAGGTTTTATGTTCAAGAAAACGACCACAGTGCTAATCACTATGCCACATGTGCCACCACAGTTATTATGCTTGAGATATTACTCATATTAATATTATTATTATTAAGTATAATATCATATAATATTATTAAGTAATATCACTTATATTATGTTTATAACTCAAATAGATCAGGCCCTAAGTGTTTTTTTTTTAATCATTTTACATTGATTTCTGCATTGCGTTTCCCCCACGAACCTGCCTTTATGAATTTATCTTGTTTTGCAGTGAAACCCTACATGTATTCTGTTTCCCTGTTCTTAGACAATAGGCTTGATTATGGAACATCACTACCTGAGAGGACAGATCTCCCCATTCCGTCTTCCCCTTGTCTTGGATGGTGACTGATCCAACTCCAGCTAGAATGACATTCTTGGCCACCTCCACCCCGAGACCTCTCATCCCACATATAAGCACATTTGCCTCTCCCATACTCCGCATTGCATCATGGCCCAGGACATACCTGTATAGACGGTGCAGAAGGGCAGATTTCAGCATTCAGCTGACCTCAGATTAGAAAATAAAAACAGCTGCTTTAAGCAGTTCCAGCTACTCAACCTCAGAAAATACTTTCATTATTATAATTGTCAGAAGTTTGAATGAAAGATTGTAATTTTGCAGCTTTGATGTACTCTCTCACACCAAGCAAGTCATTTAAAGAACAGATTCGTGAATCACGTGATTCTAAGTGTCATCAAGGACGATATCAATTAGTAGTCACATATTTCTTTATAAAGCTGTTTATCACGTGAATAATATAATAGAATACTCACAGCTGCCGCGAATATAAGCCTTCGTCTATATCAGTTTGCTCCATGGTTGAGTTATGCTCAGCTGAGCGTTCAATGAAAGAGCTGTCTGAAAGCGCGCGCCGACTTTCACTTTCGTTTCTGCCGGGAAGAGCAGCGTCACGTGACCAGGCATTTTACACGTCGCATAATTTCCTTGTTGTTGTTGTTGTTAGTAGTAGTAGTAGACGTAGTAGTAGTAGTGGTGGTGGTGCTTAACTTAGTATTTAAAAAAATCAAAAACTTTCTGGTTATTTCCAATGTATGACAAAAATCATAATGTTTAATGAGGTCTCAGACTGTAGGAGACTCTAGTATCAGTGCAATACATTTACATGCAGTCTAGTTCCCTATGTCTGTTTTTGTCTTCAGGACCGCTTTGTGTTTGCGTGTGTGTGTGTGCAAGCGGATAACGATAGGAAAAGGAAAAAAATAACAGCATTAACTCACCAATATGGCGGAGTTGGTTAAGAGATGCGTGCCTCTGTGTGATAGATGGTGGGCAAGCTCCACAAATTTTGTTTTGAGTGCTTGGGGGAAGAACACGCTCACATCTTCTCCCTATTAAGGTGCTGCGCGCGGCTCACTTTCTTTAAAGAGAAACCGTGCACATTCCTGGGGCTCATGTGCTGATCTGGCAGACGTGCACAAGACGGAATTCCTCTCAATCTGCCTCAACAAGACCGGACCTGAGGAGCTTCATCTCTTCAAAGAGCAAGTCTTGAGGCTTGTATGCCCGGGGTCATGGGCGATTCTCCCCCCAGGGAGGGGCGCCTGGATTTCCTTCACAAAATAGGGCTTCCTCCCTGGCACTCCCAGGAGGCCGGTGTTCAATCCCCGCCACCACTGGTGTTTCGTGGAGCGTCAGTCTCCGGTCATCTCCTGCCACACTTCAGGATACCGAACACCTAACACCCCCCCCCCCCCCCCCCATCCAGCCGAAGTGTCAAAACTCGTGCCCCTTTCGGAGCAGCTGGCAGCATGGAAACTACTGCCAGGCATGTCTTCCTTGGGTACAAAGGACTGTAGCCACAGGCTACAGGATTCAATTTGCACATCGTCCTCCACGTTTCAATGGTCTCCACTTCCGTGAAACCAGACAGAGCACATCTGCTGGCCCAGGAGTTAAAGACTCTGCTAGGCAAAGGGGCCATAGAACATGTTCCCCTCCCAGACAGAGAGTTGGGCTACTACAGTCGGTACTTTTTGGTTCCCAAGAGAGATGGGGGGTTGCGTCCGATTTTGGATCTTCGCGACTTGATCTCCGCTATCTCAGGAAATTCAGATTCAAAATGTTGACTGTCAAAATTATTGTTTCTCAAATCCAACCAGAGGATTGGTTTGTGACAGTCGACCTCAAGGACGCATATTTCCATATAGAAATATTGCCACGCACCAGGTTCTGCTTTGGGTATAGGACAAGTTCCTGTCCCTCAGGGCGATCTACATTCATATGCATGTAGGAGTGGACTTGCTATCCAGACAAGCTGTGACACATGGGGGATGGAAACTCCACCCTGAAGTAGTCAGTCAAATCTGGGAAAGATTTTATGTAGCAGAGATGGACCTCTTCGCCTCACAAGAGGCAGCACAATGTCCCCTTTACTACTCTCTGAATCCTCCAGCTCCCCTGCGTCTGGACGCGATGACCCACATGTGACCCAGATTACGCCTTCATGTGTTTTCACTGATAGTTCTGCTCCCAGGAGTCCTGGTGAGGGTCCGTCTACAGGGTTTGAGCCTCTTATTGATGGCGCCCCATTGTGCAAGAAAAGTTGTCCTCGGGCTTATGCCCTAGTACTCTCAGAATGTATGTAGCTGCTATTTCGGCTTGTCATGCTCTGACCAATGGGGTTTTTGTGGGGAAACACCATTTAGTTACCCATTTTATTCGTGGAGATAAACGGTTGAGGCCGCCCACTAGAGCGACGGTCCCTTGGTGGGACTTAGCTATTGTACTCGAAGGCCTGGCTGACACCCCTTTTGAACCACTAGAGTCAGAGCCTGTCAGGCTTCTGTCTCTTAAGATGTTTTTTTCGTATGACTATTACTCCTCGAAGAGGATTTGGGATCTGCAGGCTCTGTCAGTCTCACCATCCTGCCTAGACTTTGCCCCTGGGCTAGTCAAAGCTATTCTGCATCCTCACCCAATCTATCTTCTGAAGGTTCCATTCTCGACCATGCACCCAGTCGTTCTCGAAGCCTTCTGTTCTCCGCCTTTCACAGCTCCGGAGCAGGAAAGACTTACGTTGTCCAGTACGTGCTCTTCAGATTACGAGAAGAGATGTTCCCAGGGTTACAGCTAAGTAACCAGATTGTCACGGAAACGCCAGGCTCCACCTCCAATCTACGTTCACAGTCACCAGAGTTCTAATCACAYGCACACCTGATCCTCATTCACAACTCACCATAAATACACCTCACTTCCGCTCACTCGCTGTCTGACTTCGTCAATGGACAAACAGACTCCGCCACGTACCTGCGTCACGCTTCGTCTCGTCTCGTCTCCTGGTTTGTGCTTCTCCTGTGTTCCGTGTGCCACTCAACCTTCACCAGCTCTTTCATCTCCATTTCAGTTAAGACTCTCCGGTTTCCTTATT
>QMIH01002812.1:0-53041 GCA_003987875.1 Clarias batrachus | reverse complement strand
AAGATGCAAGCTGAAGCGCGCGTGCACGATCCGGCGCGCAGGTTGAGAGAGAGTCGGAGACAAAAACGAAAGCAGAGGGTCAAAGCCGGGTCATCAATCAGTACAGCAAACAATTCCGAGTCGTGAAGCTAAGGACGTAATCAGAGGAAAAAAGGGTCAACAACATAGACGGCAAAAGTAGATTTCGTAGAAACACTAGACACAAAAAGGTATACTAGACACTGGGCTTGGAGCACGAAAATAATTCGGCACCGGACGGTTGTTCCTGGGCGAATTATATAGCGTGAAAACTAATGAATGAAATGCGGWTCAGGTGTGCTCATGCCTGTGAATGAAGCGGCAAAACGGAAGCCGTGGAAAGGAAYGTGGGGAGGAGTGCAGGTGATCATGACTTGGCTCGAGCAGAGGGCATGACTTGGCGTAGCGTTACAGTAAGATATGTATTAAAATCTAATCAGAAACAGAAGTTCATTTTGTGCAGGTGAATATGAGCTACAGGGAAAGCTGGAACATTTTCCCCTGAAATGTAACTTTACAGAGATAAACAATGTATCCAAAACAGTTATTTAGTACAGATAAATAGTTAAATATAATAGAGTTGATGCTTAATTATATATATGGAACTTTTCCGGTTGGTTTTAAAGCACAGGAAATGAACTCTTACCTGCACTCTGAGTGACACCGAGTCTGTCTCGCGCTGTCTGAAAGCTGCCTTACAGAGCGCGAGCCACCCAACAACTCATCTGAAGCTCCTCCCCCCCAACAGCTCCTCACACACCCACACATACAATTATTACTGATTACATTTACACTTCGGTGGTTTTGAGTAAACAGAAGAATAACACACGGATTTGAACTGAGTATTTGAACATTTTTTTCATTATGTTACAAGCCCTGATTTTCTGTGATGTGATGTGATGTCTTACTTGGTATTTATTTCTTTTTTACTATTGCATACAAAGCATATTAAAGAACACATACTAAGTAAAATAATATATATATAATTAATTGACTGTATTATTCTATTAACTGTATTATTCTAATTGTATGATTTTAATAAATGTTGTTAATTAATAATAAACAATGACAGAGCTGTTAAAAGTTAAATTTGCCTTTTGTAACGAAATTCTAATCTTAAAATAAACATGAGTATTCATCAGAAATGTCAGAATTTACCAACAAACACCAGGCTTTTTTTAAAATATAAATTACACCATAGATAATAGACAAAACGATAGACTAAAAAAGTTATGTACATTTATCTTACTTCTTGGAACTTGAATAATAATAATAATAATAATAATAATAATAATAATAATAATAATAATAATAATTATTATTATTATTATTATTATTAATTATTATTATTAGAGAAAACCTAAAGAAAATTCGTGTCATTTCAGTCAGCTCAGCTCTCTGAGAGTTGGTTAATTTTTCAAACTCAAATTTTACTATTTCAGTCACTACAATTGTTTCTCATCTTTTTTAAAAAAGGAAACCATTTGTAAACGCGCTCAATTAACATATTCAATATGTTTTTGTCGTTCTCACTAAAGTGTGCTCATATTCAGACAATTTAAATACAATGCAGTCATTTTGTCCATTTCCTCAGTCAGTGGTATAAAAATGGGCAAGTCGTAGAAACGCAACCAAACTACACCTCCCTTCCTTTAACTGTGCCATAACCACAAAGGTTCATGGGAAACTGAGTCCCCTTTAGTCACGCTCTCTTTTTGTTAGCGGCGAACTGAAACTACGCACGGAACTCCATTTCCCAGAATTCTAAGCAGTTTCTGCAAATCGACTCGTTTTCATACATGGGGAATATGAGAGCGGCGAAGAAATGGGAAGGAACACCAACATGAGGGCATTAAATAAAACTATTAAGCACTTAGGAAGCAATCGGATGACGCAAATGTAATCCTGTACGTGTTATCCGTGTGAGGGAGGAGAAAGCGTCTTTAGTCGTGTCGGTTTTTTGGTGTTATTTGGCGTGGATAGTGGCAAGGCGCCTCCCTGTAGCTGTTTTTTTTTCGGTTTGGCTTCAGCTGCAGTGACCGAGCTGCACCGAAATGGCCCAAAGCACAGCAGGAGCCACACACTGCTCATTATTCACACTCATCTATGCAAGCGAAAATGTTAAGCTTACAAATAACAAATAATCTCCGAGCCGTTTCTCTGGCGGACCGCCGACTGTAGCCATAAAACGTTCAAGTGCCGAAAAACTAGGGTGCGAGTTTGTGCTTAATATTAGAAACAAAGGTAAGTACTCTTTTTCACTCGTGTATGTCATGTCATTATATCTATGGTGTATTTTTGAACGGTTTGTCTTAATAGTGTCTTGAACGCTGGTGTAAACCGCATGGATATGACTAGGCTTCATAAATAGGTGTGCACCGATACGACTTTTCCCACCTTCATTACGGTACAGATATCAGAGCTCTGAGTATCAAACCCGCATGATTTTGTCACTGAATCATAGTTAGGCTTTTATTTTCACATGTATCTTACTCATTTACTCATCATCTATACCGTTTTATCCTGTATACAGGGTTGGGGGGGGGGGTCCATTGTTTCCTCTCCCAGGACAATTAAGGCAGGATGTCGGGTACACCCTGGTGCCAATCCATCGATTGCACACACACTGTCAGCAATTTGGTAATGCCAATCAGTCTAATCTGCATGGCTTTGGACTGTGGAAGGAAACCTGAGAACATGCACACAGACCCACGCACACAGGGAATCAAACCCTGGAGGTGCAAGGCAACGAAGCTAACCACTGACGTCGTGCTGTCCATATATACATTACTGCACGGTGAAATTCTTTCTTTGCAAATCCTAGCATAACTGGGGTAAGAGGGCACGGTCAGTCTTTATACTGTGTCCCTGGAGCAGACATGGTTTAATGGCTTTGCTCAAGGGCCAACAATGGAGAGCTCGGGCTCGAACTGCCCATCGTCCGATCAGTAGCTCAGTGACTTAACCCTCTGAGCTACCATTGACACGAAATGATTTTGGGTCGTCTTTAGACGTTAGGAAGTTATGTTAGAAGTTACGGTTTTATTTGTCACACATGCATTACATTACAGCACAGTAAAATTCTTGCTTATCCCAGCATAGCTCATGTTTGATGGCAGTGTGAGCCAAGTGCACGCTGGCTCTGATACCAAGTGACTGCAACCTGGACATATTTATCAATTTAATAATGATGATCAGAGTAAAAGAGACTGCAGACTGTACACTTAAATTATCAAGACAAGAAACTGCAGCATCTTCCTACAGTACAAGTAACCTGCTAAAATATCTAAAGCGTGAAACTCGGCACATAGTATCAGCTATTAATATCAGCTACGACTAGCAAGGTGATATAAATGTCGACAGACGAGGCAAAGTGAGGCCAAATAACTGAGCTGACAGAGCGGTTATGTTCCTCTTAATGATCCGCTGCTATCAGTGAAGTACAGCTGGAGTTCCGTAACTATGAAAACATCAACACATACTTTACTTGCAGCTGCACAGAAGCACTTTTCTGAAGTGAAACTAAGCCAATGTATCAAACTAATGTATTTCATTTAAAATCATGCCGTGGTGCATGAGCTTTATTTTGTACTTGTTCACAGTCTGAAAAATGATATAGACGCACACTCGTCACTTTCACAATCTGTGTTGTCAGTCAATATTAGACATGTCCAGTTCAGAAAAACATGTCAAACCTGAATCCAGTCCAGCCTGAAACACACCTCTTTAATAGTTTTCCATCTCATTGCAGTTTTTTTTTTTAAAGTGCAGGTCACATGGAGCGAGCAGGAAGCATTCAGCTGGACATTCCTGACTTCAGCAACTCTGTCCTGTCCCACCTGAACCAGCTGCGCATGCAGGGCCGGCTATGTGATATCATCGTGAATGTGCAGGGCCAGAGCTTCCGTGCTCATAAAGTGGTCCTGGCTGCGAGTTCACCCTATTTCCGGGACCACATGGCGCTGAGTGAGATGAGCACTGTGTCCCTGTCGGTGATCCGCAACCCGTCGGTATTTGAGCAGCTCCTCTCCTTCTGCTACACGGGCCGCCTGTGTTTGCAGCTGGCCGACATCATCAGCTACCTGACGGCTGCCAGCTTCCTGCAGATGCAGCACATCATTGACCGTTGCACGCAGATTTTGGAGGGGATTCACTTCAAGATCAGTCTGGCTGATGTGGAGGAGGAGCTACGTGGCCGCCGGAGCACTGGCCGAACCATTGAGGCTGAGAGGGGTGGCTCGCGCTCGCTCAGCCCCAGGCACGGTGGTTCAAGAGTTATGGCTACACATGGAGTAGCTACTGGGGTCATGGAAGTGAGCGAGATCAGGGAGGTCAGTCCACCTGGGGAATCCATGAGCCCTCAGATTGTTGAGCACAGTGGGCTCGGGCCTGAAGCTGTGAGTGCTGTGAATGAGCCCATACTGCGCATTAATCGGGCAGGGCAATGGTACGTTGAGGCAGGGCCTGACATGGAGAGGAGCAGAGATGAGACGATGCATGTTGTGGAAGGCCTGCGCATCAAGACTGAACGGATGGAGGAGTGGATGGGGGCAGAAACTCAAGCCTCGGCTGAGGAAGGGAGCGGCACGGAGGAGGGGCCTACTGTGATGATCGACACCTCAGGACGAAGCACACTGGTGCAGGAGGGTTTCGTTACTGGTGCATCCAGAGCCAAAAGCTCTCAGCCATCCAGCAGCTTTAGCGAGTCTGAGAGGTGTGTATGTGTGAGCATCTTA
Organism: Clarias batrachus; assembly: GCA_003987875.1. Taxonomy (NCBI): domain Eukaryota; kingdom Metazoa; phylum Chordata; class Actinopteri; order Siluriformes; family Clariidae; genus Clarias; species Clarias batrachus. The sequence goes on along the minus strand of QMIH01002812.1, from coordinate 48,287 downwards.
AAGGCTGAGTGACATTGATTTAGTATTTAGGCAGAAAAAAAGCACTCCCTTAACAGACATGTGACTCTGTAATTCTTGTGTAAGGATACGTATTAAGAAATCACATGATGGTTATTAAATGAGTAGAATGCTTAGGAAAATAAGCAGTCTTTTAACTGCTAACAGTTATCTTATTGGTATTTAGATTTTGGTCCTCGTTTAAACCATTATAAGTGCTATAATTAGCTGAATTTATTTCTTGCATGATTTTAATAGAACTTTTGTGTAGGTTATAAGGTCTCTTGCCAGTTTTCTCTCTCCCTCTCTCTCTCTAAAAATGCTTAATGCAACTGTACTGTGTGTATCAGGTTTAGTCCAACAGGCAGTGTTGTGGTGATGGCTGAAAGACCGCGGGCTAAGAGTGAGTCTCCAGGAAGAGTGGACGATCAAAGGCATCCTAGCTCTCAGGTAAAGCTAGACTTGGCTAGATTTTAGATTATATACAATTTTGTGAGAAAGTCTTGAGTCACCCTTTGGATCTTTGTATTATTTTTGTAATTAAATATTTTGACACTGAAGTATAACGCAAATTATGTAGATTAAATGAAAGAAATAGAAACAAAATGTTTTACTGCAACAGGATGCAAAGTGCCTAAAGATACAATTTAAGAATTGGTTATTTATGTAACAACCACAGCAACAACCTCATTTCCTTTCTCATTTGTTCTAAACTCTCAGCATTCAGCATCACCAGTATACTAATCACCAGCCTGATCATTTGTCATCTGCACCTGTTTCTCACTGGTTCATGCCTCAAGTTAAGGTGTTTTATTTTTATACTTGAATGATCCATAGGTCACTGTGTGGTTTAATAAACAAAAAAGCATTCCTCTGAAACTGGTCAGGCACTGGAGTGAAAATGAGAGCCAGCAAAGTCCTTCAGGAAGCCTGAAAAAAGATTCCTCAAGTGAAAGCAAAATATGAAGAAATGCAGGATGGCTCAAGACTTGTGCGCAGTACTGCTGTTATAAAAGCATGCCATATTATTTAGATATCTTTTAACATTAATTTAACATGAAACATTTTAATGTACAATAATTATAGAAAAGACAAAATATAATGGCGTATTTAAAGCAAGGATTGGAATGAAATAAATTAGTTTTCTTTTTATGCAAAACAAAAATTATTTCAACAATAAGTCAATTGGAATTTTGATCTTTATTGTTCAAAAACTATTACTATTACTATTTTTCTGGAATGAATACCTGCAGTCAAACTATCCCTTTGTGGTGAAGAGCTCTGGCTTATGTGGTCAAGCTGCTTGAGAGTCATTCAGTCAAAAACACCTTAAAACAAGGCATATGTATCACATGTGATCTGAGGCTCCCTTTAATAACACAGGGAAAGCTGAAATTTCCTTGTGTAGTGGCCTGCAAAGTGGCATTATAATGCTGGGAGCCAAAAGTGGTTGGATGGAATCTCTAAATCGTTTTTATTTACGGTTTTCCTAAAAATTCATGGTTGGAGTCCAAGGCAGGGTCAGAATACATGTAGACACAATAATCATAGGCAAAGGCATAGTCTGAAGAAACAAGGGTTTGCAGTTTGGCAAGTTCTTGTGAAATGACTCAGACAGAAGAAGCTTTGTCTGATGAAAAACATCTTTTATACTGTACTAGAGGGGTTAGAGAAGTCTCAGATTTCATCTGTATTCAATAGCTTCTGGCAGGAGGGCAGTCCTATTGGTCCTTGACAAGTAATGGTTTAGGGGTCCTTGGGTTCAAATTCCAGGACCTCTGGTTCCATGGTCCTCCTGGCGCATCCTTGGTACTTCTGACTCACATAGCTTGGGCAAATACATTTGGTCAACTTGTGTTTGTTGCATGCCTCATAAGGCACCCTTGCCTGTGGTATGTTTGGTTTGGAGTGTTTCCAAGCTGGTTAAAATTTCTGGATTTTATTAGGCATGCCCCAAATTCTCCTTAATTAGTCACAAAGTCCCATGTGGCTCTGTTGGTAGTCTCAGATATTTACTGTTAATGCCAGAGGTCTATTGGTGATCCCACAGGTCTGTTTGTGGTTCACTATTTTGGCTGGTAGTGGTCCCAGAGGGCTGATTCTGCTGCTGTTACTCTATGTCAGGGTCACAGCTTTTGGCTTTTATAGCCATGAAATTCACTGGGTAGTTTCTTGCATTCTAATCAAAGCCTTGAGATAATCTTAGGAATACTTGAGGTAGTTGCTACTGATCTTGTTAAGATCCGTAAAAAGGAAGGGTCCATACTTGCAAGTCTCTCCGTGGTTGATGTGCCAAAGGAGGTGGGGTTGCATTCACCAGACAATGGAGTATTCCATCTGGTTTCTCCCTCTGCTTGGCCAGGACTAGCTTTGTCCTCAGTAATACTTTTGGAATGTCTAATTCTATGCTGGTTTCTTTGAAATCCCCAATATGATCAGTGAGTGTTTGAAAGCCCACATATTTTGTGCTGGGTGATACCCCCTTCCTTTTTTTAAGCTTGTATGCTGGCTATATAACTTTCCCTGGATAGCAAAAGAGTATGTTAGCACAACATACTCAACCCTTATGTTAGCACAACTTTACTTCCATCTGGCCCCCATACCAACATGGAACGACTGCGATGAACTCATCAGGATCAGGCTGCCAGAACACTGTTGTAACTCCATGTTGGAAGGACCACATCTTATTAATATAATGTTGCACAATGAGCATTGCATTTGGGTCATTTTGGGCTCAGGAACAACACAATTGTTAAGATGTGTTTTACCTTTTGCCTCAGGATAACTAAATTTAACCAGGGTGGAATAACTCCAGCCATGGCAGTCTTGTATGTATGAGAACTTGTTTTTACTTTCTCACCTACCTATATTACAATGCATGCCGAGTTATTTCCTTTTGTTGGCAAGGTGTCTGGTTACCACCTGCTTCTTTTTATATATTTTGTATCACCCTTGGAAACCACACACACGCATTCTGGTCTGAATTCAAGTTCCCATAACATATGTGTCTCAGCTGTCTGGTTTTACAGGCATTTAAGTATTGTCAGATTGAGGCTAGGCTGAGCAACAATAATGAAGAGAGCTGATATACTAGAGATGAACTTGCTCAACCTGGCTCTCTTCCATGACTATGTTTGGCCGCACCCGTTTCTCATCTGCATTGTTCAGGTAGTTTCTTTTCATTGTGTTTCTGCAGCGATTCTACCTATTATTCCAGGTAGCTCCAGCATCGTCCTAGCACTCCTGCCATACCCTGTTGTCAGTATATGGATTTGATCCAATCCTCACCTTATTGGCTTTTAAACTGGGATGCTTTCCTACATTAAGATCATGCTGCTTGGTAAAACATCGCTCAGACAATGTTAACTGTGGAGTGCTTTAAGACAAGTTGTGCATGCACTTCACAAGCAGAAACATGGTCATATCACTCAGAATGTCTCCATTGTACAAAATATGTCAGTGGCATAAATATCACATTTAAAATTTCAGCTTAATATTAGAGCTGTGAATCAGAGGTAAAAAGTTGATTCAATTAGATTTTTGGGCATTGTGATTTTTTTATTCAGTTGGACATGATAACACTATTTAGTCCTGGGCAATATGATTTATTTAAATCAATACCATAATTAATTTTGCCTCAATTATAATAAATGAGTGATTATTTTATTTTGTTTTTTACCTCATAGTTCACTGACAAGGTTTGTACTGTAAATATGCTCAACTATTCAAGCTAGGATGTTATTGACTTCGCAATGAAGTAGGAAATTGAGTCAGTTACTTCCTTCCATCTTCTTGAATCTTTTACCTGTCATTTACCATTTGAATATGCCTGTGTTATCAACCGTTTCATTGTGGAGGCACTTGTTCTTGGGTGCTTGCCAGTCTTTGTCTTTTTCAAGTCAGGCACTGTTAATATTCAGTAATGTGATTGCACTCCCAAGTGTTGAAACAGATTTTCTATGGTCGCTGAAAATGTTTTTCTGTAGTTTTGCTTTTTTGTTTGAAGTAGTTTAAGGATAGAATACATGAACACACACATTTTTTGGCGGGGAAGGGGGGCGGTGGACTAGAAATAATTGACGTGCAGGATTACAATGAGTTACAGGTTTGAAAGTGTTGTTTAAACTTCTAAAAGTATCTAATATGGTGTTAATTGCTGTGTGATTTTTGGTGTTTTTAGTTTTTATGCTTTTTCAAAAGTCATATCTCACTCAAAGTGATTGATTCCGCCCATCTTCTGCGCCACACTCCAGTCTGATAGATGGTGGTATTGCACCCACTCATTCACTCGCTCATCATCTACTGCTTTATCCTATATACAGGGTCGCGGTAGGGCACCAACCCCATATAAACTAAAAGAAGATGTGATACTCTTGCGAAATGCAGAAGAAGGAAGTCAGTTGCGTTTCTGCAGAAGATGTAGTGTATATTTTAAGAACTTAAGAATTTTAAGAGAACATTTATTTAATAGGTTAAGTAGTTCAAAAAGTGTGAAGCGATTCTGAATCGAAAAACTAATCCGATGATGTAATCACTTAAAATCGTCCAGCTCTGCTACTTTCAGCTCTGATACTATTCAGTAATGAATCTCTCACAATTCTAGTTGTGTATTTTTTCTTCTTCTGTTTTGTCAAACTCGCCTAGTTCATTAATAGCTATTCTGCTCTTGCTTTGTTCTCAGTTGTTTCTGCCTCTTCAGAAATCTTGAAACATTTTTAATAATCCCAGGTCTATATATTTTTTTTCTTTCTGGACGATAAAGATCAATTTGATGTTCTGCTGCTAATTAAGCAATTGTGTGTATGCGTGTGTGTGTGTGCATGTATGTTTTGTACAGTACTATGGGTTTGCTGAGAGATGCAAATGTGCAGTTAATTAAGTGTACATTCTTCATCCACTCTGTGTTCCTTAAAAGTGTCTTGTCTTTATTCTTTTGCTTTATTATTCTCAGCCAGCTCTTTGTTGTTAAAATGCCATACCACTGAATTCAAAGCATGAATGGCACCTGTTTCTGTGCAATTTAAAGAGCAAGTGCAAGAATTGAGCTCGTATTTCTTTTCTCTTCTGCAGGGAGAGGAAGCAGCAGTGTTTGATGTGGGAGGGTATGAGGAGTATCTGCGTGAGCAGGTGGGTGATCGCTGGTTCCGCTACAACCCTCGTCTCACCTGTATTTACTGCTGCAAGTCCTTTAACCAGAAGGGCAGTCTTGATCGTCACATGCGACTTCACATGGGCATCACACCCTTTGTGTGTCGCATGTGTGGAAAGAAGTACACACGCAAGGACCAGCTGGAGTACCACATTCGCAAGCACACGGGAAACAAGCCCTTCCACTGCCATGTTTGTGGCAAGAGCTTCCCCTTCCAGGCCATCCTCAACCAGCATTTCCGCAAGAACCACCCAGGCTGCACGCCACATGAGGGTTCACATAGCGCCTCGCCCGAAACCACCACCAACAACAACAATAACGTTACCAATGCAAACGCCAACGCTGCCACGCCACGCCGCACTCAGCATGACGACGATGACGAGTCTGAGGGTACCGGAGCAGGAGCTAGAGGAGGAGCTTCATCTTTTGGCGAAGGGATACAACCATCGGTCTCCACCACTGGGCCTGATTGAAGGAATTGGGTTCACTACATCACATGGAGGTTGAGAAGATTTGTGGGGGGAAAAAAAAAAAAGAAGAAAAGAAGTCAGTCAGCAGCTGATGGAGCACGGAATACCTGGCTGCTTGAAAAGCTGCTGTTGGTCTGATGTTTAAAAAAAAAAAAAAGATGGTGGATGAGCTGGTGGGTATTTTATCTTCGCTTCTTAGACGTTCTTTCAACTGTAAGTAAGTAAACAAACAAACATGAGACAACAAAACAAATGCTAAGACTGTTTGCTATAAAACTAAACTAGAGTAATATTGATTAGGTATTTATAAATAAATAAATAACATACGCGCTTTAAACCGCATCTACCTTCAGTTGCGCAAACTGAACCGTTACTTCAACAAATGAAGACAAGCCACACTCCAACAACCTCACACACCACTGGATGCAGTTATTTCTGTTTGTTTGTTTTTTTTCTTTCTTTCTTTCCTTCCTTTTTCTTTTTTTCCTGTTTTATTTTCATTTGACTTTCCGGTCTTTTATCTGTGTTATAGGTGGGTTTTTTATATTTTTGTACAATTTTAACAAAAGCTTCAGAATTCAGGACAAAGAGGTGATGTGTTATGATTTGGTCACATTGTATAAAATTGCCAAACTTCTCTGTGCCAGATGGTGATTATAAAATAGAGGATGTTTCAGTCCTCAAATACTTTTGCCTTGAGACAATCCTAACATTTTGATCTGGGGTTTGACGCTGCTGCTCCCCAGCTATAGCTAGGCTAGAAAAACGGGTTCTGTTTTTCTTCGTTAGGGCCCCTCAGGTCTGATCTAATGCTCTAATGCCAGATTCCTAATTTGTTTAGTTTGTTTCTAAGTGCCAACCTGGCTTTGTTATAAATTCCTCTGTTTGCAATTAGTCGGTAGGCCTAGAAAAAATACTTGGCTGATTCACTTTTAATTATTTGTTGCATTAAGCAATTTAGTCTTCTTTCAACAGTGATAAGACTGATATTGGAATGTGGGGAAAAAATAGCAAATGATTGCTTGGTTCAGTTTTTTTTTTTCCTTCATTTCCATATTCCAAATCCAGCTGCTGAATATAATTCATACAGTACTATAGAAAACAGGAAAGTGTTCAACCTCAGATAAGCTACAGTACCACTCAGTTACCTCTCCCTCATCACTACGCAATACAGATCTGTTCCACACAGATTGGTGGATGCACTCAACTCAGTTTCACGTTTAAATGTTTCTTTCTTCATGTTTCTATATTTTACTGTTTTTGTTTTGTTTTGTTTTTTTCCCCTTGTTGTAATAAGTGAACAATAAGAGGTTTGTAATTTGTAGATTTTTTTTCAGTATCACTCTGACGGTGATGGAGCACGTTAGCGTTGACGGGAAGCGATTCGTTTTGTAGGTTCAAAACCTTTTTATGGCAAATTCGAAAGAAACTGCGTCAGGAGTAGAACCAAATCCAGGACTCGTGTACGTCTGTCAACAGGAATTTTTTTGAAATGCCACGGAATGACTGTGAGATTAGGATTTATCAGAGAAGAGAGCACTTTAGATGTGGAGTCAATTTGTTATTCATTTTTTTTGAGCAGATGTTACCAGCTGTGGTGCTATGATTCGACTTCAAGTGACAGAAGCTCTCGGGAACCAAAGGAACAGAAACGTATCATAGACATCATACCTCTGACACTCAGTGCAAGGCCGAGGACTATTATTAAAAATAATTGAACAAAAAAGACAGAGAGATTACATCCGACATTTAAAGATAGAATTGTTCAAGGGGAGTGTGTGGGGGGGGGGATTTTCTTCTTTTAAAATATGTAATTATATAAAACTGATGCATATAGAGACATTTTGTGTGTGAGAAAGAAGAAAAAAGCTTTGGTAAAGTGGAAGGCCATTCGTTTCATGGATGGATGGTGGGGATTTAAAAATTTTTTTTTTTCCTTTAAGGCTGTGAATCACACATGGTTGTGACCATAATTTTTTTTTCTCTTCCCTGATGACTGGGAAGAGCCTAGAAGAGAAACAGCTACTGATGATTTTCAATGGAATGCACCTCTTATCCTCTTAAAACCATTCAGGACTCTTCAAGACTTTTCTACCGTTTCTGTCGCTTCCGTGAATACAGGTCAACACCTCTTTAGAACGATATCAGGAACTTTGTCCAGTTATTTTTGGATGTTTACTCTTCACACTAAAAGCAGTTTATTTTGACATTCTTGGACCTCACGTTACTTTCAATTTCACAAGTGCAGCAGAAGAATAAAAAAACAAAACATTGACAACGGCGATGATGATGATGTAGAGACATCTCCGTAGTTAAGGCCTCAGAAGCAGTAGCAACACGTTGTTATCTAACTGTGTGTACATGCAGCGCCGGTGTGCGTCAGTCAGGTTAATGAACATGCCGACGTCGCGGGTCTCTTTTTACTCCAGTGCAACCTCATGAGAACAGCCAATGTAGATTACAACTTTATATATTCATAACCTCATAATCATAATCTAGTGTGATACGATATAAGCAGGTTTTTTTCATATTTTAAGATTGTTTTATAAGAGCCAGTCCCATATTGGCAGGGTGGTGGTTATAGTGATTTCTCAGTGTCTGATGTGTTATGTTCTTTTTTTTGTTTGTTTGTTGTTTGTTTTTTCAGTACAATGTAAAGGATTTGTGTGTATGATCGATCATTCCAAGTTTCAGAATGTTATCAGAAGTGTAAAATGTCGGGGCTGATGCTAATGTGAAGTCTCTTCAAAGCTGTCTCGGTCAAAAAAAGTCACTTCAGCCCGTCAACATTTTTTTTTTTTAATTACCTTTCAAAACAAAAGTCTTTTTGGTTGAAATGTTTTACTCTGACCTTCTCATTTTAATTTGTATTCGTTCGCTTTTAAAGCTTTAATCACTTAGGAGAAACACATTACCGCAATGTAAATACTAGTGCTATTTAAATTTTCTAATAATCAGCACAGCTACTGCAGATAGCCGGCATTGACTGAACAAGTGTTCTACATTAAACGCACACTCCACAGTATTACATGTTTTCATGTCGGGATTTACAGGAAAATTGAGCTGTTGCAAGAAATTTCAGCGCACTTTCCAACCAGCGTCCGTCTGCCTGATCATGTTTAGACCTGAAGTGTATTCTGATAAGGTGTTATCCATGTGCATTTGTACCTCAGCCTAGGAAAACCCATCAGATCACAAACTGAATTGGCCGTATATATCTGTTTAACTCCAACATAGTGATATCCATAAACTTGCTCAAAGCACGACCTTGAGTGTGTGATAAAATCACACTTAGCCAAGCCTTTAGACTGACTGACTGCACATGAGATCTACTAACAAGAAGGATGTGAAAGCTTGAATGTGCTTCATTCATGAGTTATTGTACAAGGGCTGTTCGAGTCAAATCCGGACTTGTGATGAATTTTCACCTGAATGAAGACGTACACCAAGTGATGTTTACAGAAGAGTTCAAGCACAGTACGGTGGTGAGACTCTTAGCCACAGTAAAACACTTGAATGGTGCAAACAGGCATTGTGTGTGTGTGTGCGCGAATGACAATCCCGGCTGAGGTGACTCGGCGCCCCACTGCTGTCGTTCCCATAAACGTTCTGTGCCTGGAACGCCTGAACCTTGAAAATTGACTGATAACGAACTTGAGTAACTTGTGGAAGAGACGCATCTATCTGTGGAAACTGTGCACACAATCATTCATGAACCCCACTTGCACATTACAGGAACTCCGCTGAAAGAACGCCGAACAGTCCATTTCTATATGTTTGGACTATTAAAGGATTTTCTGGGAGGCAGATATGAAGTAGGCAGAGTCCAATTATGGCTCCATTATACTGAGAAAACATTCTACCTTGATGGTATCCAAGCCCCAGTGAAATGCTGGGATCAATGCATTAGTGTAGCAGGGGATTATATATAGTCTCAAAACTGTACCGTTATTCTGCACAGTGCAAAGTCCCGGTTTGGCTTGAACGCTCCTCGTATAAAGCTTAAATTGCTTTACCCCTTAGAGTATGTGGGTCTCATGAGCCAGACCTTGTTACTTGAATTCTCTACTTACACAAACGGTATCGTTACTGTTGTAACTCATGGTGTCACTTCAGGGAGTGTGTGTCTCCCATTCTCAGTAAGTTTATTGATAAAGTTGGACAAATACTAAATGCCACCATTTTTAGCTAAAACACTGACAAAATAAGTATAGAAAAACAACAAAAGCAACCACGTGATTCAATACCGTCTTAGTCTTTGAGTAATACTAACAGCTCCGACAGGAGTGCATTAGAGGGTTAAAAAAATCAGTTAGCTTGTTTTACAATTAAGTTTTACTCGTGTTTTTATCGTAAGACACTTAGGCTTTGTACGGAGTTTTTCTGTTACAGTAATGTTAGAGTGCTTTTTTAAATAAAAATATACATTTCTGCTGAATTAATGCACAAAGGATGTATAGATAGTGCCCCCAACCCAAGTAACACTATTGTCCACGAGCAAAGATCAACCATATTTATTCACATTTACATAAACCTCATTTGCCAGTGTTCCAAAATTTATTTTTCCATGAAAAGTTTGTGCAAATACATTAATGTACGTCAGATTACAACATTTCAAGATTATGAAAAACAAAATCAGGTTCTATCTGATTCTAGTTACTACGTGTGATCTATAAAAACGTGTTGCTTTTGGAAAAAGTGCGGTGAAATTTTTTGCAGCTCCTCATTCAGCAACTCCACTTACCTCAAATTTTCTAACAGTAAGCTTGTGAAGTTTCAATTGCATGTCTCTACTACGTATTCGTTTTCTTAAAAAAAAAAATCTGGGAACACTGAACGACAGTGCTGAGCCATATCGGACAGATTTGTTCAGTCTTGTCTCGTCCCTCAGAATATTTTGTACAGGGAACATATTAGACGAGTCGAATGCAAAATTTTTACAGAACACCAACACTGTTGATTTGTGAGGCTGCGGCAGAGACTTTTCTTTACGTCTTTTTTTTTTCTTGCCGTCTCTCACAATCTTTTTTTGTGTGTGGGGGTGGGTTTAAGGGGGGAGACAGACTCGGTTTGAAATGTTACTTGTTAATTTGCATGTCTTTGTCATTTGTGATGGCCAAACATTAGTCTGTTTATAAGAATGTTTCCAGTCATCTAAACGTATTGCACCAGTATATGCCAAAATAACGTTTTTTTTTTTCTCTCATTTTGTCTTGCTATATTGTTTATGTCCCGAAAGCAATATAGTTTCTAAAGATATTTTTACGTCTGTCTTGATCATATTACTCTTAAGCATACATTAAATATTTTATTTTGCATTAACACGAATTAAGCATATTTTTAAAATAAGGTATTTTACTCTGGATACTTTAAGTTGAAATGATTAATAGTGCATTAGACATCAATTACACATATATTTAAATTTTAGACATTTATTGTAATAACCAGAATAATGTTGAAACTCAAAGTAATATAATGTATGAAAATTAATTATTGAAAATCAGCCTTTTGCTTTCCCTCTGGAAAAGGTACAGAGATACTTGTGATTATTAGTGATTTATAATGTGAATGCTTCTTTTCACAACCACTGTTTTTCTTTCTCAATAGCAGATTCTAAATCCATTCTCCTAAAAGGAAATAAAGCACTTTAAGTGTTTAACTGTGAAGGATTTATTACAATATTCTATAAATGCCTGAATATACGAAGCCCACATTGTGTGATCTGATAAACCCAACATTTCTAACATGGAAAATAAAATTGTTTTAATCTAAACTCCTGTGCATGTGTTTGTTTATTTACTTTAATCCACCTTTATCATTCATTTCTTTAGAACTCGTTTTTTTTATACATAGCTTCTTGTTAATTGAATATACTGTATATTATTTTAAGAAACAGGAGCTGAGAATGTCGATGAAAGATCTTGTTAAACGTGATTGGCTCCAACATTTTATGATGCAATAACCCTCACCTGTGACATTTTTAAGTATTCAAATGCAGGCCATGTAACAACCGCTCTGGGAAGTGGAGTCGGGATGTGTAGAATGATGATTGTCTCCAATTCACATATTTAACGAAATCTAATTTTCCTGCACCTTTTTCTACTGTCTGATGTCACTCTAGCAAGGAATTTATTTTTGAATATTGAAAAATGACTATAAAATCAAAATGAGTGTTTCAGAGCTTTTTTATGCTTATAGGCATAGATACAGTGATGTATTTGGCAATATTATCATTTTTTTTAGTTAATCTTACAAAATAATAAATTATTATTTGACAATCGGCAATGAACAATGTTCAATGAAATGCTATCTACACCATATATAAGCCCCCACCCCTATTAGGTCACCGCCTGGATGTGTCAACCATGCTCGCTTCAAATGAGCTGCGACTGTAATACAAGTTACAGTCAGTTGTGTTATTACAGTCGCAGCTCATTTGAAGCGAGCATGGTTTGTTGGTAGGATTTGGCTGGTTTCCGCTTTTCTCACATTGCTTAGGACTTCTTTCATTTGGAAAATGGTGATGTTTGTACTAGGCCATGATTTTGCAACTTCATAGGAGTTTTACCAATTTGGAGTGTTTCAGTGCCGAAACGTTACATAACCTCAGACTGAGGGAGATTATGATTCTGTGTTTACTCTCAATGGCTTCACTACCTTCCTGTTTCAGCAGGAAATCCCCAACATACAGAATTAAAACCACAACGTTTTGGGATGTGAATAATACAGGAACACAGAACAACAGTTTGTAATAATTTTGTTTTTATTTGTAATGAATAATGAAATCGAACATCATACCACCTGATGGATGAGAATAAGAACATTATCATCAGCTCTTCTAACCTTCCTCTCTCTTCTCCTCACTCATTATGAGGAAAGGAGTGAATCTGAATCTACTTATGTGTGTGAGCAAGGATTTGCCACACGGCCTGCAAAAATCAGCGTGTTGATGGTGGTTTCTCGGATGAAGAGGAGGAAAGGCCGATCAGCTATGAACACCTCTCGGTTTGGGTTGAGTGAGCGACCACCGAACAGGATAGTAGTACTTGCGGCAGCCTCGCTACCCTCTTCATTGACCTGGAAGAAAGGCAGGTGTTTATCTTCACGCAATCACTCTATACCGCTACTCAGTCACCTATTCTGTTATAGAAGGGAGGAGGCTACTGTGTAGCACGACCTTCACAAACACTTTTTACTGAGACAACCACACCAACACTTCCTCCTTTTATAGGGTGCCATTACTTTAGTCCTTTTTGAATTGCTACTTTTATTTGATTAGCTTTAATCAAGTCATTGATAAGAAATTACTTAAGTTTTACCAAATATTTACTAAATTGATCTGTAATTGAAATGATCTTGGTAAAGCATCGCCAATTAAAGGATTTTTTGAGATTGCCTATTTATATAACTTAATAAGGACAATACAGTTGTTGTTTAGACTATGATAAATAAAAACGTGTACTTTAATTTTCCCGTGACTGTAAATACTTTCTAATGCATGTTGAGGAATGAGACCTAGCGATCGGACTTTTCACTTTGTAAACAATCCTGGAACAGATCTCATGTTCCCTAATTAGTATGGATGAGAACTTACTTCGAGGAATGCTTTGTGGAAGGCATTAGTGACGTAAAGTTCATTTTGGTTGCTTGCTACCATGCCTGAAAAAGTTCCACAGAGAAAAAAATATATATTTTCAGATATTTCCGTGCTTGTGCATTGATTTGACTCGTGAAATTGCAAACCCGAGGCTGTACCTGGCAGGCTGGCATGCTCCACACTGAAGATATCCCGCAGGCCCATCGCCTGAAGCTTCTCCCTGAGGCTGAAGTCCTCCTCCATGCGGAAACGCGGAAATCGAAGCCCCACAGTTTTTTCTTTCATGTTGCTCAACCAGCCACTGAGTTGATTAAGGCTTAAATGCTCCTCCACCTTTAATAAAGAGTTGTGTATAAGAATGTGAGACAAGACAGTTTAAGTCGGTGAATGTTTGATCATTTATGGGGTAAAAAAAAAAAAAAAATAGAGATGTGCAAAACTGTACCTTAGCCAGCTTTACATTCTTGTCCGGTAATACAATCAACATTGAAATGCCGTCTCCATTGTAGAACATCTCCAGCACCTGTACACTGTCCTCCTGGAAATATCCATATCGATATGTGTTTTCCTGGTACATCATCTGCACTTTGCAGCTGTGCGTCTCGCTGATGTGGAAATTGTCCTCAATGCTATTTTCTCTGTTGAACTTGTGTTTCCATTGGCCCTGGATAATAACATCAAATGTCACTTAGACAGGTCAGTGTGAAATAAAAGAGCGTTTGTGAATGATTTCAGTCATTCATGTGATGTAGAAAGAAGTCAAGTCACTTGGATTGACTTACTGGACGTCCCTGTTCCTCCACTTTCACACTTTTTAGTCTTAATCTACAGGCAGCACTAAGTCTGTGCTGGTGTCTAATGGACATGCCTGTGTTTATGGCAGTTGGCAGGTTTTTGCTGGCATCGCTTGGCATGTGTGATATTTATGCGTCTACACTACAATACATACACAAATCAGAGTATTGTTTCTTTAAAATTAATCATTCATTCAAAAATTTGATGGATTACATAAATCCATTAGCTAGCTGAGAAAACAACAGATCTAGTCTGTTGCCCATTGCCGTATTTTGGTCGACTAAAAAAATAACAGGTAAGCAGCTAGTCAAGTATTTAAATGCATTCACGTTCACATTCATGGCATTTGGCAGACACCTCCCCCCCTCCCCCCTCATACAGAGCAACTTACAAAAGTGCTTTGAACTAAAGCGTCCACTAAATTACTAAAAATACCATCGGTTTAACACACTAAGGGTTTTTCTTGGTAAACCCAAGTAGTTAGAAATGGTACATCTTTAGACGTCATTTGGCTGTCAGTGTCTCAGCTGCTCAGATTTCCCTCTACAGGAGGGTCGCTCCACCACCAACAGAAGAGAGTCCTGATGCATGTCTCTCTATACCCTAAGACGTTCCGTATGGAGTGTGGTGCTGCTTGGGGTGTGATGAGAGCAACTTGTTAATAAATGTACATATAATTGTGTTTGTGCTCTCAAAGTCACTGGTGAACTTGCAATTACAGCGTTGTTCCCTTTTATCACAAAAAAAAAAAAAAAAGATATTCAGGTCTGGCAGGTTTCTTTATTTTTCTCTGCAAAGTGCTGGATTGTATTTGATTCAGTTTCCTATGTTTTTTTTTTCCAACACTGAAACGATCTGAAACGATGGTCTGGCATTCAATCCATCTGGCTAGTAAATGTCGCTGTGCCGTCAGCCTGATCATCTCAGACGGTGTGTGCAGTACAGATGGACTATGGATTTGGATTGTGGATTTTTGGATTTTTACAGCATAACCATGAAGCGTGTTGCATTTAAACCGACTGTATTTGCAAAATAAACATTTTTTGCTTCAGACTAGTTGGGATTGCGTTCCTTTTCTGGATGTTAAAATTTCAAGAACGAGCATCTGAAAAGAATAATAGCGGCTGTTTCACAACTACATCGGTTCCAGTTTTTCTAAGCATTTTTCTTTCTCTAGCCTTGCCCACTTTGGTATACATCAGGATTTCATTAAAAAAAAAAAAAAAAACCCTGATAACTTGAAAGTAGAGGCTTTTTAGAAAACTAAACCCATTGACTATTCTGAGAAACCCTTGAAGAACCCATACAGCTATTCCTACCTTAAAGTAGATGGTATTGACCAGCACCAGCATGGTGTTTATGTCTACTGAGCCCTCGGGCAGAGTGTTGTTTATTCTATAGTTTGTCTTCTCGGAAATCCACTCATTGATCGTCTGTCTCGAAAGTTCAGGCTTCTCCTGCAGGAATGAACAAAGACGGAGCAAGAGTGATCAAGGAGGCAGTTCTCACACTTTCCTTAGTGATGTTTTGTGACGCATTAAAGACCTTAAAGTTGAGCGGAAGCAGCTTGGCCCCGTAGACCATCTCACTGATGTTCTGATAGTTCTCGTTGAACTCGAACGTCTTCTCTCCAAACAGACGATTGGCTGAGACCAGTTCCACAGAGCTGTGTGTTTTGCGATAGAGGCGGCAGTTCAGCTTGGCAAAGAAAAAGTGAACCTGATCTGACGTCTTCTCCTTTATTGTGTCGAACTCGAACACCTGTGATTGAGGTAGAAATAGTGGAGCGTCACTAAAAATGATGAGTCCCTGTGAATGAGCTCTTACTATAGAAACGGTATTAGACAGAGTGCCTTAACATAAGCCTGTGAATTGTAGATACGGTACAAATCAATCAACATCTTCTGACCAATCAAAACTGAGAATTCCTGTGCTGTAGTACTTTAATGTGCAATCATAATTTCATGGAGACCTCAGAAAAAACTGATTTGCAATATTGCCATGCAAAACTAAATCTTTTCTTTAAATGAACTGGACAAACCAAACGTAGAGGGGGATGTCAATGTTTTTAGAAGGTGCTAGAAATAATAATAATCATCATCATCATAATACTTGTTACATTGTTCCTCTCAAAACAAAATGGCCTGAACTTTTAGATTTGTAAAAACAGCCTTATATAATAATATAATGAACATTTTGACCTGAATGAACATGTTATGTACATATGGTCTTGCTGCCTTACACTCATGATCTGCTCCAGCGTGCTGTTGCAAGCCCCGAGTTTCGTCATGGCGAACGCTGTTGAGATGCTGAGTGGGGACATAAAGATGTTCGACTCCTCAGACTTGCCTTTAGAGACCTGCTTGAAAAGAGAAAGTGCAAAGCGCCCGTTGGCTTTGGACAGCTCCCACACTCGAGGGTTGGTGGATCCAGGGATCTTCTCCAGTGGCTTGTTTGGTTCCTCTTCGTTGTCTGGGACATTCGGGTTGCGGTGTATACACACCGGCTCCAGGGGCAGATCTTTGGGCTTCATGTTGCAGACTTCAGTACCTGCGTGTGCTGTGGAAAAGGAGAAGATCCAGACAGCTCCTACTAACACCACCCACTTCATTCTCATCTAGGAAGGAGGGAAGATATAAGAAGATGCTTAGACATTCAACATTAATTAGAAATAGACTTTTTAAGCAGAAATAGAAATTTGAATTAAATGAAACAAAATTATTATAACACAATTGCAAATCATATCTAACTTTTATGACTTCCTCTCTATTAAAACCCCACTGTGGCTACCAATACTACGCAAATACTGACAATCTGCTAGCAGTGAGGTGTCCAAGGCATCAGTGAATAGTACAATTGGATAATTATGTCAATAATATTCAAATTAAATCAAAATAGTATGAGAGCAGAAAATGCATGATGGCCCAAAAGTATGGATCCACAGAGAAAAATTTATTTAAAATTATAAATGACAAAACAATACACAAATGCCACAAAATCAGAGGCCAGAAATTTGTGTATATACTGATTGCAAGACCAGGAAACATTAGTTAATGCATCAGAACTGAGTTTACATGCAGAGATTGTTTCCAACAATTGTTCAGCGCCAATTCTGAATTCTGTATTCAAAGAAAAAAGTGTAAAGATGTGTAAAGTTTGGTTCTATTAAATTTCCACTGTTAGTTTCCCTAAGAAATGACTTGTTTCCCAGTTTTGTATGTACACATTGTAGTCTGGCGCTATTACAGACTAAATTAACGATATAGGTTAACCATCACTGACAATAAAAAACTTTATTAGGATGTGGTACCTGGTCTTATTTCTGGTACATCTGCTATTATTTATTACATTTGTATGCAATGATCTGTTGAATCAAATCTGGCCGTTATTGAATAAAAGTCACCACCAAGATTTTATTCCAACACTATTATTCAAATCAAAGGTTTTCTGCATCTACATACCAAAGGTGGATAGTAACATATTTTGGTGGCTGAATCTCAGTTCTGGGACAGAGTGGACAAAAACTGCTTCAGCTATATAGTATTATGCATATAAATGAAATTCTGCAATGCTTTTCTGCTCACACAGAAAATTGAGTTACTATAGAATCCCTGGCAGATCAGAGCAGTCTGGTCATTCTGGTCTGCTCTCATTATCGGGGTGTTTTAGCCCCTTCACACACCAGATGTTTTATGGTTTTTGCACCATTCTGTGTTCATTCCTTTCTGAATAGATCATCACAGTGTGACATTTGATGAGACAATAATAATAATAATAATAATAATAATAATAATTGATTGACTGATTGGAAATGACATGAATAAACCAATACTATTAAAGTAGCCTGTGAATTTATATTGTGAATTTGAAGCAGCCATATACATCATCTGCGAGTGAGGATAAGAGCATGTATTCACATATCGCCTTCACAGTGCAGCCGTGACCAGGGCCCGTATTCTCAAAACTTCTCAGAGAGCTCCTATCTCAGCTTAAAAAGTCCTAGCTGGGAGTCCTAGACTAAAAGTGATTTCGGAAACCTTTTAGAGCAACACTGAGTAAGGAAAGTAGAAAAACTTTTATCTTAGTGAGGAGGTGTGGTCGACCCCGTTGCTAGGGATGATGCAGCAATTCTAGGACTGTGATTGGTTAATAAAAACATAGCCTCTGACCTCTGCAAAGGTTTTGAAATGAGCTCTTTGTGAAAACAGAGTACATGATAATAGAACCAACAGTGAAATCATCATTTTTGTATATGAAGAAATTGTATAATCATGACTACAGGCTACTTTATGCAAAGTTTCTAGGCTTAATGTCTTAATGAAGCAACCAATTTCCACACAGTAGTTACTATATTTAAGTTCTCATATTTATTTATCATACTGATTTTATTACTTGTAATCCATTTCAGATTGATGGGAGCAAAATGTCTCAGCTTTTACAATTTACATGATTGCAGGACAGTTTATTCAAGTTGCACTAAGTTGCACTTTTGGATGGTATGTAGCCAACAATCCAAGAGAGATAAAGTAAAGTAAGTAAAGTAAGGAAGGAAAACAACAAGAAATCCAAAAATGGACAGAAGAGCAGTGTTTACTTTTAGCTTTACGTYYAGTGTTTRSAGAATWTTTCTTCYTYCMGCCATTTTGTCCTCTGCTAGAGAAACTCTTAAGCCTCTTAAAAGTCCTCCTCTCTACTCTCTCTACTGTTTTTAGGGATAAGATGTTTTGTGAATATTTTTTTATCTTTACTAAGATTTAATCCTAAATTTAAGGGGAAATTCTAAGAAAATGCAATAATTCTAAGATTTTTCTTAGAATGTCGTCACTAGGAGCAACTTTTAGGCTTAAGAAGCTTTGTGAATACGGGCCCAGATTGTTTGTAAAAGCAACAGCTGTTTCTTTTTTCAAAACTCTCAACAGGAAGTTACATGACATTCCTTGCCATTTTCACTAGACGCCCAGAAGTCATTCACTTGTATAGACATGGTACTGTATGTGAAAATGCAATTTGCTGTAAATGTATTTAATTTCCACATCCTCTGATCTGACTTCAGTTTTGTACAGCTCTAAAAAGCATCATATCATTCATTATCTAATGTGTCTGTTGCTGACTTACTCTGACAGTTAATAGTCCATTAAGGGACTGGAATAAAGTTCTGTTTGGGAAAATAGAACATAACGTCTACTGTTAATTAAGCTTTTTTTCCCCACTAACCGCTCTAACCCCAGCTTCCTAACTAAGATATGCAGAAAAATTATTTTATGGTATAATGCATTTTATTAAATTATTTATTCAATAATTAAAGGGAGAAAAAACACACACACACACACCCACACACACACACATATACTGTATGTATGTGTGTGTGTGTTTGTGTGCGTGTGTGTGCGTGTATGTGTGTGTTTTCTCCCTTGACATTTTTACTGACTGATACTGATGCATCATGGGAATTTTGGGACAGAAAATGAATGTCTTAGAAAAGTTTGGTTTCATTTAGTTCTGTTTTTTTTTTTTTCACTCGCTGCTTTCCTTGAATCAGGTTTACGCTTGGTTAAAGATTAGTTTAAACCTAAAGGCAGTGGTGACTCAGTGCTTAAAGCTTCTGTGCTACTGATCAGAAGACACAGCAACATTAAGCCCTTAACCCCTTCAGAAGAGGCACATGAGGGTTTACGCTGCACTCTGACCCCAGCTTCCCAACAAACTAGAATGCAAAGAAAAGACTGTCGCTGTATTCTACTTTTAGGGCATAGTAAAGGCTGTCATCTTCCTATCTTCACTCTCAAACTAATAACCATGTGAACTACGGGAATCTTAATAAACGCACGGCTTGCATCTCTTAGCAACTTATGAGGAATGTGACAAACATGAACATGAGCACATTCAGTCCATGTCAAAATCATTTACCTTTATGATAATGGCTTACAGCTAATGAAAACCCAAAATTCTGTATCTCAGAAATTTTCATTACTTAAGACCATTTTTAAAAAAAAAGATTTTTTAACACAGAAATGTTGGACTACTAAAAAGTATAAACATGTACAGCAGTCAAAACATGTTTAGGACTCGCTTTGCATGAATTACTGCAGCGATGCGGCGTGGCATGGAGGTGATCAGTCTGTAGCACTGCTGAGGTGTTATGGAAGCCCAGGTTGCTTCAACTCTTCTGCGTTGTCAGGTCTTCCTCTTCACAATACCCCACAGATTCTCTATAGGGTTTAGGTCGGGTGGGTTTGCTGGACAATCAAGCACAGGGATACCATGGTCCCTAAACCAGGTACAGTATTATTACTTTTGGCAGTGTGGGCTGGTGCAAGTCTGGATGGAAAATAAAATCAGCATCTCCATAAAGCTGGACAGTAGAGGAAAGCATAAAAGTGCTCTAAAACTTCCTGGTAGACTTTTCTACATACCAAAGGTGGATAGAAACATATTTTGGTGGCTGAATCTCAGTTCTGGGAAAGAGTGGACAAAAAACTGGTTCAATTATATCATGCATATAAATACAATTCTGAGATGCGTTTCTGCTCACCACAGATGTACACAGAACATTGAGTTCCTATAGAATTCCTGGCAGATCGGAGCAGTTTGGTCATTCTGGTCTGCTCTGATTATCAGGGTGTTTTAGCCCCTTCACACACCAGGGCTTGGGAGTTTGTATTCACAAAGCTTCTTAAGCCTAAAAGTTGCTCCTAGCGACAAAATTCGAAGAAATTTCCTAGAATTACGACATTTTCTTAACACGGCTGTGTTGTCCTTGGAACTGATAAGACACAGTGGACCAACACCAGCAGATGATGGGGTTCTCCAAACCGACACCGACTGTGCAAACTTTACACTGGACCTCAAGCAACTTGAATTCTGTGCCTCGCCTCTCTTCCTCCAGACTGGTTTTCCAAGTGAATTGCAACATTTACTTCCATCTACAAAGAGGACTTCGGCCCACTGAGCAACAGTCCAGTCCTTTTTGTCCCTAGCCCAGGTAATTCATGCAAAGGAAGCCCGGATCAAGTATTGTACAATAAGCTATACATGTCCAGACTTTTTAGTAGGCCAACAATGAATTTTTATTGGTTTACTTTTTGAATTGTAGTACTGAAATCAACTTTAAGATAAGTCTAATATATATATAGAGTCAGGTTTCCTACATTGTTTCCTGAGAAGCAAGTTGTTATGGATTAAAGATCAGTTTCCAAATAATTAGCACCCTTCTTTATTATTGTATAATTAGTACAGCTGACCATTGACGTACCTTGTACAATATTAAATCCTTCCAAAGACAACAGATTTTCCGGCGACACTGCTCAGCGGTAAAGCATGAAAAGTAACAGAGCCGAACCAACAGGTCAGTGTCCCTCAGAGCACTGTGGTGCCAACAATTTACTCAATGCAACCTTTGAGCTATTGATCAGATCTTCTCTTCTCCTGAACGTAGTCTAAAACAACATTTTCCCCAAAAAATTCTGAAATGCAGTTTTAAAAAATATATATATTTCTCTCTCTCTCTCTTTTTTTTTTATAGACATCTTGATTTGCCTCTGGACAGTAGGCGCCTCCTCCATGAAGCAAAAGGGTAAAACTTACATCATATTTGAGCTGATTTTGGCATAAAATATTTGTTTGAACTATGGCTGACAGTGACGTCTCAGTCTGTTCAAACAAATACACAATAAAAAACACAAACAGTTAAAAACATGCAACCTCATTCACAAGGCCTGCTTTATTCTGTGCTTGTGCAGGAAGAGAAGTATACTGCCTGGCCAAAGCAAGGGCACAGTTTGGATTTAAACATGCAAATACTTATTTCTGCAGTGATCTGCAGATTACTGGAATCTAAAAACTATTCAACACATTATGAAAAACCTGGAGGAATAACGTGGAATCTTCAGCTTCAAATGAGAAAAACAAAACATAAATGATCAGTTTTTAAAGGGACTAATCAGAAAAAGCCTCAATTTGTAGGGAGCATGAAGGTTGGACTTTGGAGCAATGGAAAAAGGGTCATGTGGTCTGATGAGTCCAGGTTTACCTCATCACAGAGCGATGGGTGAAGTAGGGAAGTGCATGAACCGATGCACCCATCGTGTATAGTGCCCACTGTACAAGCCTCCGGAGGCAGTGTTATGATCTGGGGTTGCTTCAGTTGGTCAGGTCGAGGCTCAGCGACGTTATGTGGCAATGAAATGAAGTCAGCTGATGACCTGAATGTACTGAATCACCAGGTTATCACATATACGCAGTTTTTCCCTCCCTGATGGTGCAGCCATATTTCAGGATGACAATTTCAGTAAAGATTCATCACACTCAAACTGTGAAAGTGGTATGAGGTATCATTTGTTACTGTAAGGATGGTTTTTATAGACAAAACATATTTTATTACATGACAATATTTAATCACTGACTCATCATCTATACCGCTTAATCCTGTATTCCGGGTCACGGTGGCCTGGGCC
Organism: Clarias batrachus; assembly: GCA_003987875.1. NCBI lineage: Eukaryota > Metazoa > Chordata > Actinopteri > Siluriformes > Clariidae > Clarias > Clarias batrachus. The sequence continues at coordinate 25,826 of QMIH01002812.1, read as the reverse complement.
TATCTAGGCCCAGTTAGCCTAACCTACATGTCTTTGGACTGTGGGAGGAAAGCGGAATTTGCTGGTATTTAGTGGTATCCATTCTACCCTCCACCTGTGCAATGTTTCCTGTGCCATTGGATGCAACACAACCCCAAAGCATTATAGATCCACCTTAATGCTTAATAGTTGGCAAGGTGTTTTTTTGGTTGGAGATCTCGTCACATGGATGTCCCGTGTGTCTCTTTGGGATGCGTCTGGTGTCTGGGGACGGTTTCACTCAACTATAAAGACGGTTCTGGCCTCGACTGATGTTGACAGCTGTTTTTCTGCAGACTTGGCTACTTGATAGTTCAGGACTGGAATTTCCTACACGTCTACCTGGACTCGATATTAACATCAATTAACATCTGTTAACAACTGTTATACTGAACCGCCCGCCACCTAACACGCAGTATGAATGCAACACCTGTTTTCTGTTTCACTCAGATGAGGATGGGTTCCTTGTTGAGTCCGGTACCTCTCAAGGTTTCTTCCTATTGTCATCTCAGGGAAGTTTTTCCTTGCCACCGTCGCCCTCGGCTTGCTCATCAGGGACAATCTGACCATTTTGATTCATACACATTCACATTCCATACAAACTTAAATAATTCTTTTGATTGTGTAAAGCTGCTTTGCGACGATGACAATTGTTAAAAGCGCTATACAAATAAAATGGAATTGAATTTTAATGAAATGCTGCTCCTTTTTTTCTCCAAACATGCCATTGCTGATTGTGGCTAAAAGGTTCGATTTTAACTTCACTGAGTGTTCTCAAGTGTGTGCACAAGGTTTAAAGAGTCAAAGTACCAAAGCTCTGAAATTGGAATTTACTAATGACAGCTGTTGCCATGCATCAGAACTAATGAGCTGATTAAGGTCTGAAACCTTGTAAAAAGAATCTGAGACTCTGAAACTCTTAGGGTGCCCAAACTTTTGCACAGTGCCATAATGTTTTTATTTTTTGTTCAATTTCTGGCATAAGAAGTAACTATGCACCAAATGGTTTCTGAAAATATTGTGCATTTTTCCATTTCCAAGAGAGACTGTTAACATCTTTTCAATTAAAAAAATCACCAAAATATTTTATTTATCAAGGGGTGTCTAAACTTTTGCATAAGAATGTATTCAGGGGCTAGACAATGAAACTGAAACACTGGCCATTTTAGTGTTGGAAGTTTCATGGCTAAAGTTGACCAGCCTGGTGGCCAATCTTCATTGATTGCACATTCCACCAGTAAGAGCAGAGTGTGAAGGTTTAATTAGCAGAGTAATAGCACAGGTTTGATTAAAATATTTGCACTGCACACAACATTATGGGTGACGTAGAGTTCAAAAGAGGACAAATTGTTGGTGCGCGTCTAGCTGGCGCATCTGTGACCAAGACAGCAAGTCTTTATGATGTATCAAGAGCCACGGTATCCAGGGTAATGTCAGTATACCACCAAGAAGGACGAATCACATCCAACAGGAGTAACCGTGGACGCAAGAGGAAGCTGTCTGAAAGGGATGTCCAGTTGCTAACCCGAATTGTATCCAAAAAACATAAAACCACATCTGCCCAAAATACTGCAGAAATAAATGTGCACCTCAACTCCCTTGTTTCCACCAAAACTGTTCGTCAGGAGATCCACAGCGTCAATGTACATGGCCGGGCTCCTATAGCCAAACATTTGGTCACTCGTGCCAATGCCAAACGGTTTCAAAGGTGCCAGCAGCATAAATCTTGAGCTGTGGACAATGTGAAACATGTATTGTTCTCCGATGAGTCCACTTTCACTGTCTTTCCTGTTCTTCACTGTCTGTTACGGTGTGGAGAAGCCCCAAAGAAGCATACCCACCGAACCATTCTGGAGGACCATGTGCACCCAGTGGTTCAAACATTGTATCCTAAAGGCGGTGCTGTATATCAGGATGATAATGCACCAATACACACAGCAAGACTGGTGACAGAGTGGTTTGATGAACATGAAAGTGAAGTTGAACATCTCCCATGGTCTGCACAGTCACCAGACCTAAACATTGAGCCACTTTGGTGTGTTTTGGAGGAGCGAGTCAGGAAACGTTTTCCTTTCCTTTAACTTTGCCGAGAGCTGCGCGATCAACGTTTGGTGGAGGAGGATCCGCACTGCCCACACTGTCTGTGCTATCGCTATGGTTACGCTTAGCTAGGTCATTGAAAGGAGTAAGATTAGCTAAGAAACATGAGCAAATTACAAATGCTGAAGAACTAAAAGTTTAACAGAAAGGGAGATGCTCACCCATGGCCTGTCTCCGAGTGACTGATTATCCAGACAGGCCCAGAAACGGGGCACTGTATGAAAACATTAAGCGCCTCCCAACTAGTTTTTTTAAATATATTTTTAAAAATAAAATCAACGAAGATGGTTAAAAGAAATCAGAAATATAAAATAAGGTAAAAAGGATTATGATGTGAAATTGTTAAAAATTACATACGCCATCTAGTGACAGGAAAAATGTGATACAGAATGGCAGACGAGTTCGATTATAATAGGGATAAGAGATAATGGTCAGAAGTAAGAAAAAATAAAAAGACCAGGTGGACCAAATTTGGTCAAAGGAAATATGAAAACAGGGAAAAACCTAGGGAGGAGACCATTCCTCCCTCAACCAAGTGTATAAGAAGTGTATGCATTGTATTGCTTTTCAGTCTGTTCTAGAAACATTTGGCTCCTTCGCCTGGCATTGAGTCGGCTCACTTGGGCTTTGTTGCAGCAATAAACTCCAGCGTACTTCATCCAGATCAACTGGCTGCTGAGTTTTGTTTTTTGATATTACAGTATTATAATTTGAATTAAAGCTTATGTTTGAGTGGTAAAGTGTGAGAGATGTCAACAGTGAAAGATAAAAAAAAATCTCCCACTTTACACATTGAGTCCTGAAATTAACCCCCACTGAAAGTCTTGATGACTTCATGTAATGGTTCAACTCTTTTCTTCAGTACAAGATCTCATAAAATTGATGCAGCTGTGGAATTAAATAAATGCTGTGACCTTGCATACTGTTGACCTTGCAATATTGACATGGTATTGGTATCTTGCTGTAGGTGAATGATCTTGTGCATGTGGTAATAATGTGAGGAGGGGGTCGAGGAGAAAGCAGACAAGAAAGGTTACTGTTTACAATATCATTTAATCACAATCCCTGCCAGTACAGAATTATTCTTGCACATTAAGTTACACTTTTAAATAATTTCATGTTTTATCTAATTCTGCTTTCCAGTCAGTTCCCTTCCCTTCCCCATTCCATGAAGAAAAGCAATTGTATTATACAAAAATGCAATCCAAAATTTCACACAGTGAATTTTAACCAAAATAAATCAAAAACAAAAATAAAATAAAACAAAAACCAGCTAAATCCACATTGGAGAAATAGTTCTAAACATTCCTTAATGGAGTATAATATATATTTATATATATATATATATAAAAAAAACCTTAAATGCTTACTCATGTTGCAGTTGGTTTGTGTACCTTAATTTCACCAATATTTTATGAGCTAACCTGAGAGTAATCAAAAGCAATTACATTTTCCCAAGGTTATAATTTACAAATTAAAAATAATAATATGCATAAATGCAAGAATAGCTAGATGCGATTTAAAAAAAAAAAAGTGACCGCAAGCAGTGAGTATGTTCAGCGTGAACAAAAAAAAAGAAAAAGATGAAAACACTCCCATCGGGACTTGTACATGATCATTGACTTAAAAACAGCATCCTATATCTGAGCTGAACACTAACACCTGCGTGTGCATTAGTGAGAAGTCTTTCCTGAGCTTCTTTGAGCAAGCGTGCCTGATGCTCGACTTCCTATTCAACACTCACTTATTGGTCCACATGGAAGCCCCTCCCACTCCATCCATCTGACAGAGTGTAATAAATTCAGTACATCAGCTTGCTTCACTGTACATGAGTTTGCAACAAATTACTATGAAAAAAAAAGTTCTGAATAAAAACTACACACAAAATGTGATCAACATTTACATTTCTCGACAGGAAACGAGACATTTTACTGGGTACTGGTTAGATACAAGACATGACACTTTGTGGTCAATGGGTAAACATAGTCGCTCCCTTCTTTTTTCTTCTCCTTTTGCACTTAGGGTGTTTCTCCCGCTGACTGATGGGAGATTCAATGTGGATGTTGCTTTGCAACAATAGTTAACCGGCTGAGCAGTTTTAAATGACTGATCAATTAATTCAGCAGGTCAGAAACTGAAGCCCTTCTGAGTGAAAGAGACTAATTTATCACTGCGTTTCATGTAAGGAAACAAATTCAATCCAGCCTCAAATTAAAATCTTGCACAACAATTAAAAAAAGAAGAAAAAAAAAAGCATGCACACACTTATAAAACGCTGAGAATTCATCATTGGGTCAGGGAGTGATGGCTTATTCTTCTGGAGATTGGGATAAACAAAATATATCAAACGTGACAAAGTTTACAATTCTCATGTATCATTTACTTTGCACAGATGTGTTTTTCTATGCTGGGGTGGTTTATAAACAGCCCCGCCCACCAATCACTATATTTCTGACCAATGAATAGATTTTACAATATCATTAATAGCTGTGCACACACATTTTCTTTTTTTTATTTGTTTAAATAAATGCACATTAAAAAAATCATTTTGCAAACAAACCAAACCCATCACATTTCTCCCTCGATCAGATATCACAAATGGACTTATCGTTATGAAATAGCCTTAAGCATTTTTCTGAAACAGATTTTCCAATCAGATGAACAACCAAACTGGCTGACGCAACGCAAAAGGTGCAAGGCACTGCGGTTTCCTCTCAAGCGCTGAACAAAAGCGTAATTTCCCTCCCCCCAACATGCTGACGTATTGAAAGCGTGCAAAAGTGGTTCCGCATAACACCTCACAAATTCTGTACAGTATTCTAATGTTCATTCCACTGCATTAATGTATATAATGCTGAGGTCATAAGCTCTTGCACAAGCAATAACGGCATAAGTTAAATAAAATCTGACACCAAATAGGTGTGTTAAATGATGCAGCACAGAATGGCCATTAAACAGCCATTCAGAGTGTATAAACACACAAAAACCACACACTAGGTGTTAAATCTACCTAACATGAGAATAATAATGTCAAAGTGGCTGTAATTAAGTAATATGCACATTTAACAGTGAGTGGTGGTTGTGACTGACGCTACATAATATCCACAGTCTCGGAAAATCAATGCTCTGGTGATGCTTACTACATATTACTACCTATATATATAAAAAAAAAAGATTCAACATACTGCATTATTGCTGATTGACAGAAAAGGAGCTAACCGAGTACAGGATTGGACAAATCGCTTTCCCCGGCACCTGGGGCGCAGATTTCATGCTAGTTCTTGTGTAGTTGCAATTGAGGAAATGGTAGGTTGAACAACAAAAAAATAGTAAAAATAAATAAAACACACTATTGACACACAAAACAATTTCCAATTGGTGCGTAAAGTTAATTCTAGAGTCTATTACGGTGCTGTTATAGACCTTTGTGATGAATGTAGAATGATTTTTACTTATTAGATTGTTAGGACCGTGCACCGGTCATTTCGAAATCATTTTTATGGAGAGCCTGACAAAATAGAGCAAGATGAAGTACAGCACAAAGCTGACATTTACTTCACACAGTCAGCTCTGTATTGAATTGAAAATAAGGAGGAATTAAAACTGCTAACCAGAGTGTGCACTCTGAGGACATGAAACACAAACTGGGCACTGATTAGACGCAAGACATGACACTTTTTGTCTCAGTAGGTAAACATGGTCCTTCCCTTTTTCCTCCTTTAACACGCAAGGTGATCCTGTGCTGCTGCAACAATACTGACAGCTAAAATGTTCACTAATGACTAAGAAGCTTGCAATACACTGTTTCATTGTAGTAGTTTCCACTTTTTAGCCTCACCAGCAAGGGTTCCTCCAGGCAACCAAAATGTGACATGGTAGCACCCTGGAAATTTTACTTGCGCATTGGGCTATATAGTTGCAATTGATTTCTGATTTAAACACCCCTAGGGTATGTATGCAAACAGTTACATGGTTTCAGAATTCAGTAGTCCACTTTCAGCACACTTTATCCAGATTGGCTCACAGAATCTAGTTCACGGCTGACTGGTATAATAGCAATAATCTTACTATTGTATGCATCAATACTTTTAACACTAGACTCCACATTACAGCTCATTTTGTCCTTTTTTGCCACCAAGTAATTTTATAGATGTATAATGAAAATGTCACTCTCATAATTTTGCTGACTCTTTCCTTATTATTCTCTTCACTGAATACTGTATGCTCAAAACACCAAATAATGCTGTTTAAAGTCTACTTTAAGTTGTTTCTATCATAAACTCACATCAAATTACTTGTTTACTCTCTAAACTAAATGTACACCTGAGTCTTTTCAGAACATTCTGGAAATATGAATCTTGGGCTTTGCACTAGACAGTGATTCTCAGTTAATTACAGGTTCATTTAAAGCCTGGGTTTAAACTGAGGACCGTTGTTGTAAAGAAAAGATAGAGAGAGATGGTACAAGGTGCATCAGCACTGACCCCCTCACAGTGGCCTCCTGGAGAAATCATTAACATGCCAATGACAACAGCAACTTCACAGAAGTTAAAAACAACAACAAAAAATGGTTCAAATAAACAATATTGCTTGAGGTCCAATCAGAGGTGATCAGAACAGAACCTCGTCTAAAAAGTCCTAGAAAGTAAAGACATCCTAAATAAGCCAGTGTGAAAAAATAAAAAACAATTAAAACACCAGCAGCACCCTGACTGTAAGGCTTTAATCATTTTTAAAGTTATGTTTTTTCTAGGTCTGAAGATCTGTATGCAGATCAAAGTTTTCCCTGAAATATTATATAGTTGTATACATTCATAAAACAGAATGCTCCTTACGGGTTGTCTCTTAGGCTTCTTTTTGTTCATCCCCAGGATGAAACATAAATATGCCTGGTTAAAATAGATTAAAGCTCAGAGGTATGTTAGTATGTGATCTAAAAATATATACGGTGTATAAATTTGAAAAAACAAACAAATAAAGAAACAAAAACAAAAAAACATACAATTGGCTACAAGTAATGAGTGGCTTTCCGGTCCTGTCGACTTGCTTTAACTAGTTCTGACCACCTCTGAAGAAGCAAAGAGCATTTTTGGAAGCTCAGCTTCTTGTAAATATATATATTAAAAAAAAAAAAAAAACACATATAGCCAAATAAAATAATGTGAATTTGGCCATTTTTCCCCAGGTAGGCAAACAGATTTTGGAGGTCAGTCTGAGAGCGCAGTTTCAATTTCAGCATGGAGAAATGATGTCACAACCTTCAAAATGAGCTGGTATATAGTGGAATTATGAAAGAACACACAAAATTTGGACTGTCTATTTCATCAGTTCAGAGGCATCTAGCTGTTTGCCAGAAATTACACAGAACACAAGACTGAGGCTCCACTCACATGTACATATAAAATATAAATCTGTATGAAAGCAGAAAATGATATAAAATGTTCATGTGCACAATGTCCATGTGCAGAGATATGTTAAATGCATCAAGAACTGCATTAATATCTGTATGCTAAGTGGTAGAAGAAAAATGGGAAGAAAAAAAAAAAAAATCTAAATCCTTACACTACAATCACAGTATAGAATTGTAGCCCTGGAGTCGTGGATTCAGAAATTATACAGCAGCTAACAGATTCTGTCTCCTTTGTATGAGGATGTATAAAAAAATTAATAAAAAATCTCTATATACTGTACATGTAGGCAGAGCCTGAGTAAATGATATACTGTCAGCAGACGCCGAGCAAAGCCACAATGCCTTACTTTTATAATGCCTTACCACTTGTATATGATGCTGAGGGGGAGCAATACTAAATTCAACTCAAAATAACAGTCTGTTTTCGATTAAAAAAAGTGCTGGAGTTATTTTTGAACAGGCAATGTTCATCATACCCATCATTTCCTAATATGTAGAATATGCAGCACAACAGGAGGCTCCTACAGAAATAGTAAGAAGATTCACAAGAGAAACATGCACGTGTAAACTTCAAGCGTAAAAAGTCAGCATTATGACAGATAACATAACTACTAAGAATGTAGTCCGCGTCTAATACGTGTGAGTATTACTTTTCGTTATTAAAATTAATATTACTGTTTAGACCTGCAAGTAAACACATTCATAAAATGTTTCTTGAACGCTCTGGTTTTAAGGCAGTGAAAGAATTTATCATAGAAAAAAATATAATAATAATAATTCACAAAACAACCACCACCACCACAAAAAAAAAGAAGAAAAAAAAAAGTGCAGATACTGCTTATTCCTATAAAATCCTTTAGGTGTTGCAAAACATATATGACTCAATTTTTGTATTATTTGTATATGATCAGCGGTCACAAATGCAGCTGAATGCATTAAATATATGGAATGCTCAACATCCCAATACTGCGGTGGTAAAGAAAAAGAATAAGTGACCCAATATGAGTGGAGTATGTTAAATAATTACGCAATGGATGCTTTGGGGTGCACTGCAGCCTCTGTGATTTGGAAATGAACATAAGATACAAATGTTCTAGCTCAGAGAGTAGACTGAGGGACCGTGAGAGAGAGCGTGAGAGAGAGAGAGAGAGAGAGAGAGAGAGAGAGAGAGAGCAAAAAAGATGGAGAGACACCAGATCATAAGGTAGCATCTAGCTGGAGACAAACTATGAGCACGCATGAGCCACTCCATTCTTGGTCAGATCTGGGCTGCTGCCCACCAGTTCAGACGACAGGCTGAGTGAGGACGTCTTGCTGTTCAGAGAGGACATGCTGGTGCTGCCCAAACCGCAGTCCTGCACCACAGAACTAGAACCGTTTGATCCCTCACTACAAAACAGACCACAAATAAAGGATATTTAAGTTCAAATCGGGAGGAGAACATACTTCAGTCATTTTAATAGAAAAACCTCACTCATGCAATTATATAATCATTTGACAGCAGTGCATTTATGTTCAGAAACAACTCCAGGACCTTACCTGAGGGCTAAGTGATGATCCTCCCGTTTTAAATTGTGCTCGTTCTGTCCATTCTCACTTCCTGCTACCAGCTTGTATTTCATGCCAGCTGCTTCCTGCAACAAAAATGTTAAGCTCAGATTTAAAGCTCCTTCTACACTTACCCCTAATGTTTAAGGACCAATCCCTGATTAACACTGGTGGAAATTGTCCCATTTGGTTTTCTACACTTACACAAACAATAAATTGAAGGATCATTTTTACATTTTCTCTGTATAACAGTATCTGATTTAAACTTTTTTGGACAATCTAAAAAGTCATAGCATTAAAATATTTAGAACCTTGAGGAGTGACACAGCAATCACACTGCCAATATCAAACACTTGATGAACATTTCTTTGCTGCTTCTCAGAAACTTGAGGATTCCATTTGCATAATCTTATTTACCAGGGCCATCTCACGTGTCCTCATTCCAATCTCTCTCTCCACTTGGTGCAACTCTAGGCTCAACTGCTCACTGGAAACATTAGCTGTTGACCACTCCACTGGAGCGACTTGGCCGGCTCCGGAACCTGCCTCCCTCTGCAAAAACAACCAGAAACTTTAAAAGTAACCCATATGTACAATTTGTAAAAAAAAAAAGACTAAGCATGCTGCTATAGACCAAATTACTAGTTTGGGGAGGACATGTCATAATTCCATTACCTAGGCACCCAAAAGAGTGTGTTGCTTCATTTTGACTGCCAAGATATTTACTAACACACTAAACAAATAGTAACTAATGTCAAATTAAGTAGTCAAATAACTTTATAAAATTCCCTGAAATAAGACAACTGTCCACAGTATTTATCCTCTGCTGGTACTCATGTTTTGATAATATTAATAAGTAAAAACTAAAGTGGTTGAGTTTTCAATTTCCACTCAACATGTTTAACCTTGAGGTGACCCATCATACCTGATATACTAGCAGAAGAACTTTGAGTTCATTGTCTATTTTAATAGGTAGAAATATTGTATATTGTTTTTCCCTTTAAACAATGTGTTGACCTTCATTAGAAAGGAGCCACTGCTGAACAGATCTCATGGAGATCGCTGCAACATACCAGATTATGTTTGAATGAGCTCACCTCCATGCAGCGAGTCTGTTGGGTAATTTGTTGGTTGACTTGCTGGAGTTCCATCTTCAGCTGTTCCCTGTCCTGGGCAGAAGGTGGCAGACTGGAACCACATAAATACACATTTATATACAATAAGATCACAAAATTTAGTTACTACCAAGTCTGTATGTATTTAGTTAAGCGTGCTACAGCAAGGGTCAAGCCCTCACCGCTCACTGAAGTGTCCCTGAGATGGCATGGCTTGGTGTGGGGAGTAAGAGACTTCACTCCATCCTGCATGATTTCCATAGTTGTAATCAACTGAGAGATAAAATAGATGGATGGATGGAAATGGAGCATCATTAGAAAATACTCAGAAACAGGCATTTTACATTGATTACGTGCATATTTCTGTGTTAGATGTGCCACGTCACACACCAGCAATTGGCAGACAAACCACTTAAATCTACAGAAAGCAGGAGCTGCTAGATGGTTACCTGCGTTTGCAGCATGTTTGGCTGGGGGACCTGGAACAATGCCAGCAGGCTGATATCCCGATTTGGACGTACGAGATATTGCTCCAAAGCGAGAGACGGTGGGTAGTGGGCCAAAAGGTATGATGGGGTCATCATCCTTAACTTCTGCTGCTCGACGCTGCAGCTCCAGAGCCGGATCTCTCAGACTCTTTTCTATAGTCTGCTTGAGGAGGGAAAAACAAACATTACAGAAAATATCATAAAAATTTCTTCAGTTCTCTTTATTCAATGATGAAGATTATAGATTATCATGGCTAATTTTTTTATGGCCTTTGGTCCATCAGTGTGTTCTCAGGGAGCAAACGCGACAGAATAAACACTGATAACCTTTTGCTTCTGTACTCCCACAAACAGAACACACCAAACAACTCAAATTTTAAGGTATTTAAAGGATCCCTTATAAACTAAACAGAGATGGAGATCCAGCTTACCATCTCCATGTAGCCTGAGGCCGAGCCATCTTTGGACTTCATATCCTTGGCACCGATGTAGGGGACAAACGTGTCACATGACCATGGTGAATAGGAAGCCGCATAGTCCGTTTCTCTGACATTCTGAAATGCTGGGGCGCTCTCACCCATATACTGTGGATAATTTACAGCAAACAAACAGTTTAGCACATAAAAAAATCCAAATATCTACATAAAAAATTTGCACTTGCATAATAACGCTAAAGGAATAATAAAGGGCCGCATTTTTTGCTGAGCTGTATTTCGACCATATGTTAAATACATAAGGTTATAAAGTAAACTGACTAAAAGATAAACTGGATAATCGGGACAAAAATCCTACAGTGTGCAAGTTTATGTCTGAACACAAATACATGCTCATTAAATAAGAAGTGAGCGTTTATTTCCCTTCTCTGGTTGTTGAAAGTTTGTCCACTGGGCATCAAGAATAAACTAACAGTCTGGCCATAAAAACTGCTTGTTCTGGGAGCCTGAAATACTAATGGACTGTAATACACGACAAATAAGATTCATAGACAGTTTTAAAACATCTTTGTATAATACAAGTGCTGTTACCACAAGATGATTAACCCAAACCACGGCTTGGTCACATTTACGGGTAAAAACATAAAAAATAAAATAAAAAATAAAACGCTGCCGGTCAAAATGTTGTCATTAACTGAATACAAGTAACAATGTCTTAAATGTATAAAACTTAATGGTTTTGTTTAAACTTGTGACATACAAATACACTTCTATTCCTCTAAAATAGAAGACTAATGATCTTACATGGTTTTGCCCCCTGACGTCCTGCGTATAACTGGGGTCATAAGAATGGGCCAGGTTTGGAGAGGAGGCAAAGGGAGGAGGAGACACGACTTTCCGTTCCTCTAGCTGGGCCATAATTTCCTTTCTCCGACGGTGCAGGTAGTCCAGGCTGGGCTGTGGGCGGACGTAGGGACTCTGTAAACAAATGCAGAAATGTTTGTTTAGCAATAAAATTAACAAAGTATGTAAACAGGTGGTCTGTACAAGCTGTACAAGCTTTAATCCCATTGTTCAGAAAGAGGTAGTGACATTTATTTTAAACAATATGTGAAAACAATACCACCTCAGTCCCACAGTTTTGAAATATACAGTGGAACCTCGGATTGCAAGTAACGCGGTTTACGAGTGTTCCGCAAGACGAGCAATAATACACGAGATTTTTAATACATTTTGAGTTGAAAAATGAGCAAGTTTAGAGTGCCGAGTATCATGCATTACGCATGCGCTCTTGTTTTGCCACCGAGCGTCATGTGATCACAACTGAGTCAATGATTTTTGTCTCTCTTGCACTGAGAAATTGTGGGTAATCGTCTCCCCTGCTGGGTCTTCGTGCTCGTCTCTTACTGGTACAATCAACATCTCCCACTCTGTTTCAGTGTCTCTCCTATGTGTGCGCACGTAATTTGACACCGACACGCACACACACACAACACACGCATACACACTCTCTCTCGCCTTTACACCCCCCTCCCCGGCTTCACACACATACACACACTCTCTGCTCTACACAGAAAACTCTGCTCTGTCGCGATTCTTTTCAAAGGTGTTTGTTGTGAAGCTTAAAAAGCGAGGTGGGGGGAGGGAGAAGGAGTTTTACTGCGCAAGACGAGGCGAGGGAAGGGACTAATTCCACAAACACACACAAATACACGGCACCTGCGCGCACAAACGGAAACACTTATCTGTTGGGATTTGTTTTATTTTTACTTTATATATTGAATTAATTCATTTTTATGTATTTATTTTTTTGGGCTGTATGTATGTATGAATAATTTGAGTTTTCTTTATTTCTTATGGGAAGATTCGATTTGGTTTATGAGTGTTTTGGAATACGAGCCCACTTCCGGAGCAAATTATGCTCATAATCCAAGGTTCCACTGTACTTGCTTTGGTACAAGTCTTAATGCTCGTCCCTTACTGGTATAATCAACATCTGTGCACACGTGTACCGTTTACTAAAACACTGACCACGTGTGTGCGCGTAAACATTTTATTTTGTGTTTGTAAGCGTGTGTGTACGGCACGCATCTACTGTTTCTTCTAACACACGTGTGTGCACGTGAGTATAAAGAAAAAGCAAGTCTCATTTGGTAGGCAGCAGAACAAGCCGCATTATACGGTAGCGCGAGAAGAAACTGTTCACTACGATCACGGGTAGGATCGTTCTCCTGGGCCGATTTTTAAAAAGGGTGGGCAAATATACTTGGCCGTCGCACCCGAGTAAACTCTATGTATGGGAAACACAGACTTGGCATGTGCTTTAAGATTAATAAGAATACTTATCTGCATATTCATTTGCAATATAATCAGTATAGCTTTTTCTTAATGCAGGATATCCTGTTAACCCAGACGATTGTTTTACGGTTAAAGGATTAAATAAGCCCTATATAGTATGTACAACAACACAGTAATGGAGTGGAGGCTGATTACTCACCCTTCCACTGTAAGCCCTGCCGTGACCAGAGTGGCTATAGCTCTCAGGGCCGTATCTGTCCCGTGATTCTGGCAGGTAGGGGGATGAGGCTCCTGTTGCCGGTGCCTGTGGTGGGGGGGGCATCTCCATAGGGACAGGACTCCTGTGACCCAGCTCATCCCGAGCATATGGCGGGAGGGGAGCGTGGCCTCCGTAAGGCGTGTGTCGGCGACCGTCATGATGTGGTGGATAGCTGTAGCGAGGGTCAGATGGGGGAGCAGGGTACTGTCGTTCTGGGGCATAGGACACAGGATAGGAGTCTGGGTAGGGTGCCAAGCCAGGGTCAACTTGCGATCGAGTGTAGCGAGGCTGCAAGTGCTGATAAGGGTAGGAGTTACCTACAGAAAGATAAGCACAAAGATAAAACAATAGATACATATGTACACATAGTACAAAGCCAAGGCAGACACTGATGAATCACTGGCTAAATTTAACCCCACAGATTTTACTAAACATGTGACGGTGCTGGAAGTGAGTTAACTTTTATTTAGCACTAATTGGGAATTCAACAGTTACTTTTCCAACACAATTATCTAACACATGCGTTCGGATGCTGCAAGTGAATCTCCTGCCAACACAAAAGTCACCAAAAAATACCCTGATGAGCCACAGGTGGAAAGCATTACCTGTTACCAAGGGGCAATGACAGTCTACACCTAATTTAAGAAATTAAAATAAAAGAATCTTAATAATAAAAAATCTTAAACGTAAACATTGCAAAAGCCTCCGCCCAATTTAACCCCTGCATGTACTTTAAATTAGCAAACATAAGTATATCATGTAAAACATTCAAATCAAACAATGATGTCTGACTGTGCAGAATAACACAAGTTATCAAAGTAAAATCTGGCTTCATTTCTCTGCCTGTCGTTGGCAAAAAAAGAGTTTGTAGAAATAGTAAAAAGGTTAATGCCAAAGATTAGCTAAACAGCTTTAGGATTAAGGATTAAGTTACATCTTAAAATGATAGCAGTGTGTTAAAATGCACTTGTACCACTTCAGCGCCCTCATTTCAGCAGTTACAATATTAACTAATCCCAGTAAAATTATTTTGGTTAGCTTTTCTAATTAATTTCTATTGGTGCAGTCGTTTGTTTACATTGAGCAACTAGCTTATTAGCAGCTTATTTTAAAGTACATTAATAAATCCGGCACATAACATCACTTTTACTCAATATTATGGTGCAGGTCAAACTTCAGGCAGATATCCAAGTACTGCAAAAGTTTCACTAAATTCTGACCAACAAGTTATGCATGAGGCCAAGGTCACAAAATCTGGCTGGACTGGTTTCAGGTCCACCAATGTATGGAATGTAAAGACATCATTAAAAGAGGCAGTTCTGACCAATTCTGACCAAACCTTTTTTATTTATATATCCCCTAATACACTAATCCCACTATTTTACTAGTACGCGGATATCATCAAGGTAAACCGTTTTCTCAGTATGCTAGAGACCTGATGCCTTATGTGTGCTACATGTCTGGAACACTAGACTCCCCAGAACTCCTTTAATGGGCCAAACATGTAGGCTTAGAGCAAGGTCAGGGCTGTACGGTTCAAGTTCTGTAATGTGCAAGTGGTTCAACAGACAGAACTGTCTCTTCTGCCAGTTGATGACAAGACTTTCGAGGATCAGGCTTCCACTTGCTGAATGTTCACGAGAATTGACTGCAGTGGACTCAGAGCCACCTTGGCCAGGATCGTCATTCATGGACACACTGCCTTCTTTAAAATGTTGTGCAACATTCAAATGTTTTACTGCGGCTAAGTAACTTCTACTGTAACTTTACATTATCACAAGTCCCAGTTTGACTTGACACTCATCCCATATACAGTGGAACCTCAGATTGCGAGTAATGTGGTTTGCGAGTGTTCCGCAAGACGAGAAAAGATTTTTAATAAATCTTGACTTGGAAAACGAGCAAGTTTTGGAGTACCATGCATCACGCATGCACTTCTTGTTGTGATGACGAGCGTCACATGATCACAACTTAGCCAATGGTCTTAATGCTCGTCCCTTACTGGTATAATCAACATCTGTGCACACGTGTACTGTTTACTAAAACACTGACCACGTGTGTGCGCGTAAACATTTTATTTTGTGTTTGTAAGCGTGTGTGTACGGCACGCATCTACTGTTTCTTCTAACACACGTGTGTGCACGTGAGTATAAAGAAAAAGCAAGTCTCATTAGAGGGTAAATATCCATTTTCTCTCTCCCTCTTATGTTTGTGCATGACCGTAATTTGACACCGCGCCCCACACAAACAGCGTCTGCGCACATAAACGGAAACACTCACCTGTCTGGATTTATTTGTACTTTTTTTACAGTAGAGGTGCAGGTTAATTTGTTTTATTTTTACTTAATATATTGTATTAATTATTTTTATGTATTTATTTTTTGGGCTGTGGAACGAATAATTTGAGTTTTCATTATTTCTTATGGGAAAACTCAATTTGGTTTACAATTTGAAATGCGAGCCTGCTTCTGGAAACGAATTATGCTCGTAATCCGAGGTTCCACTGTATTGGATATTTACTGTGTTAAATTTACTGAACATTTATTTCATGATTATGCTATCCAAAATTAAACGGTCACCCGTGAGCACCAACAGAAACTCGTATTTGACAAGGATTAGCTTCGTCTCCTGCTGGATGCCAGAACCACAAAACGTTTTGTTTTTGTACGTATGAAAAAGGTTCTTGACATTGTATATTCAGCATTTTTACTCACCGAAACTATCCAGAATTGTAAAACTACAAACAGACTGCACATTGAGTATGATGTCACAAGCAAGAGCTCTATAGTGCTGCTGCATTACTCCCATTCCTTCTACAAGGTGGTGTTTCCACTAAGTAAGACAAGGTACGTGTAGAATAGCCTCAGATTAAAGAGTTTACATCATGTCTAAAAATAATCAGATGATGCAGAAAAAGAATGGTTTACCAGTGGGATACTGAGAGGCATCATACTGGGAAGCAGACGAGGGTACTCTAGATTCTGAATAATAGGCCTCGGACTGATGTGGAGGGTACTGCGGTATCTGTGGAACTCTGGAGACAGCAGACATTGGGTGTCCAGCCAGACCCTCTCTCGAGACTCTAGGATGAGATGTTGAAGGCATTGAGACTTTTGGAATGGAGTCCAGGCTGCAGAGAACAAAAAAATTGGAAATTGACTTATTAACTTGCATGACGACATGTCCTGTCTTGTATAGGAATGTTATGATTGGTTTACAATCATAAAAAGCAGCACGGTACGTTGTTATAAAATTTAGGCTTGGTTATCATATGCAGAAAAAGAGGACATTCATAGGATCAGTGCTGCAATGTAGGTAGGGTGGAGTTTGGCCACTTTTGTGACCACTGATGCAGGCTGTGACGCCACATTTCTCTGTAGCAGCATGCAGTTAAAGAGCAATTATTATTTCCCACTTACGAATCTGGTGGTGATTCTGGAGCACTGAGGCTACCCGTGTCTGGTTTTCCCAACTTGCGAGCCGTGTCGTAGGGAGCCACTGACCCACGAGAGACCAGGTGTGTAAGCTCTGATCCGGGTGGAACTGCGAGAATGCCATTAGTGACCATGGCAGGTTTGTGTGTTAGACCTTCCACAACCAATCCCTCATCAGGCAGAAGACCCGTGCTGCAAGCTATGTCCATATCATTCAGCTGGGTCAGGGACTGGCTGAGGGGCTTCCTCAAAGGCAGACGCTTGTTCATCTTGCGGAACCTGGGGTTAAGATGAATAAATCTAAAAACCGCCCGCACAAGGTATACGTAAACACTGAGCAAAGAGGATTCACTTACTTTTCCAGTTCTTCCTGGGAATGAGCAAAGGTGCAGCTGGCTCCTCTGGGACACCCTCCTTTCTGCTTCATATCTCTACACATGTACGTCTTGTACTTGCTGTGCTGAGGAGCCTAGGAAGACAAGGAGCACAGTTTTAAAAATGTGTTACAAGTTGGCAAGAATTTCAGAATTTTTAGAACCAAAGTTTAACTTAAATATATCAAATAAATAAATAAATAATTAGGGCAGTAAGATCTGAGCCATATGTGGATAAATTTATGTACCTGCTGTTGGTCTCCTGCCTTCTTACTGTGGTTCTGGATGAAGTCCACAAGACCATGCACTACTGTTTTTACAGCAACCAAGCCTTTGTCTAGCTGCTCCCATGTAGGGGCAGGGGCATCTAGTTGAGACAGATCATCATGTAACGTTATTATAACTGTTCATTATAAAGTTATTATAACTGTTCATTGTTGCTGTAAGCGAAAAAAACTGTTTGTACAAAAAACACAATAAATGTGCTGAACAAAATTATATGTCACCATAAATGGTTATGGTATGAGATGTTTTTTAATCAATGGTAAACTGCTCTGATGTAAAAGGAAGGAAACACTTTAGGACGTGCTGTTACGAAATCACAAACATTGGGTTACTAACAGTAAAATCTGTTTCAATACATTTACGCATTTGGCAGATGCATTATTCAGAGCGACTTACAAAAAGTGCTTTGAAGTTTCCGTCACTGGATAGTTACTTACACAATGCTAACTAAGTGCCATCAGAAATTGGGAAGTTTTCTCATCATATTGTTCAGAACAACAACCATTATATTCATTTGTATGTTTTTTATTTTATTTTAAACATTACAATTTTTTTTTTATCTCATTGTTTTACTGAATCTCACTAGTGAGAAATCAAATGTGCTGAAAGTACAGAGCCAAAATGAAATGAATTGTAAACTGGATCACTATCTGGTTATTTACATGTTGTACTTCTATAATATGTGGGGACACACACCTGGGCTCGGGTCGATGTCAGCCAGAAGCTCTAAATGTGGTCTGAGGCGGTTGAGGTTGGCCGGGTCTCCTGTTCTCTGCAGAGCGATGGTTAGCTCCTGTACACTCTGAGCAAAAGAGGCTGGGGTCTGCAACTGAGAAAATAAGGGAGAATAAGAGAAAAATGAATAAATAAATAAATAAAATCATACAAGCCATCTTTTACTGATACATTACTCATCATACATAATAATATATATACTGTAATACATTATATCTCATATATAAACAAATAAATCTTAAATATAACAATCATACACCATCACTTCCCTATTGTAATTTAAGATATAATATATACATATAAAAACAATATATGAAGTCTGTTTGGCTATGATAAACTGTCATGAAACTTTTTCTGTGTATTATTGTTTTTTCGGCTTGAAGCCAGTAAAACAGCCACCATTATCCTGTCTTTGTTCATTATGTTGCTTAGCAATAAAAGCTGGTCAACAAATGGGCTCCACCAGATGCCACATTCCAAACTTTTTACAGCATTCATTATTCATACTAAATTAGTTAAAGGAAATTTTATCATAGTACTGCCTTTTAATTAAAGCAATAAACCCATCACGTCATCAATTACAGTGATACAGAAGTAACAATGGTTTGGAATTTTATACAGAACACACCAACAATTACTGATAGATATTATGATAGTATTTAATATTGAATTTAATTACTCGCTGTTCTTCAAAAACAGAGTGATCTTAGCAAATTAATACACAGCGCATCTCAAAATAACAAAAATATTGAGTAAAAGTTTTTTTGGCAATTTAATTACATTTAAAAGTCAGATTCTAGATTCCTTACTTGTACAGTGAAATATTTCACGCCTTTTTATTTAGATGATTTTTCATGAAGTTCCTGATGCATAGTCATTGTGCTGATCTCGATTCCAGAAGTAGTCTGGAATTCAGTAGTAAGTAATGCAGATTTGTGCTTTAGCACTCTGTGGCCCCACTCTGAGGTCTACCACTGGTCTACCACTTTGCGACCAAGCTATTGTTGCTCTTAGCAAAAAGACAGTTTCAAAATAACATTTACATTTGGCCGAGGCAGATTTAGGAATGAAATTTCACAACAGACTTGTGGCAAATGTGGCTTTTTATGAGTTTGCAACATACAAAGTCACTGAGCTGTTCTGAGATTACATATCCATGTGCTTTATTTTGTATCCCCAATATATGAAGTAAATGTAAAGCTTAATAAGTAAAGCTATCTAAAACAGGCTGAAAATTTTATTTATAAAAATTTTATTCCTTAATTTTATGATACTCTTATGTATGCATATACACACACAAAGTCAGCCAAAAAAAAAGTATACACACTTCAGGAAAAGAACTTTTATACATCATGCTTGTTTTCTTTTACAGAAGTGTGTATACATTTTTGGCTGACGCTCTCTCTCTCTCTCTCATATATATGTATAAAAAAAATTTTAAAAACTGTGACAAACGTCGTCACCTAAAGGAGAAGAAAAACTCTCCTCCATTTCTCCTAGCATCACTAAATCAATACATAAGCATCAATAATAAGCACTGTTTTCTTGGTGAATACAGTGTGAAACTAGCATAGATAAATAAATAAAATTTAAATACCTGATATAATTTGTATTTGTTTGATATAAGCAATGTTTGTGTTTATAAAAATGGAACTGCTGGAATGCTGGCTCTTCCTACCTTATCAATGATGGATTGCATGTGGGACTTGTGGGACTGATCCCCATAAAGTAGAGAGGACCACTGGTCAGGGGCGATGCGCAGACCTCCCTCCATGGCAATCTGAACAATTTGGGAGTCGTGCTCTCTCCTCAGAGCCTCGTAGGTCCTAAACTCTTCCTTTAGCTGCATAAGGGAGGAATCCTCGTCACGCTTCGTCACCTGGAGAGAAGAAAGGAAAAAAAATGTTTCCATGGACACATCATGAGCAATTATAATGAATGTACTAGTGGTGCAGGGCATTCTCTTGTATTTGAGTTTACGTAAACCACTGGATAATTAATTAAAAAGTTCTCACGTGTTAATTATTCTGCTAAGTGTTTTATTTATTTTATAACAGTACTGTCATTTACCAATGAACAATAATTTACTAATTAAGGAATGACCCTTTATTATTGATATTCACTATAACTATACTCAGTGTTGTGGAAGCTATAAACAGATGCTTAATTACAAAAATGCATAGCTACTTTGAAAGCGCAAAGCATGAACTCATTTGCATTAAAGAAAAGTCAGAAAAACTCACAGCTTTACACTGGACTGGTATGAAGCACTGACACAAAAGACTCCTTCCTTAAGTGTTAATGGACGTTGCTACATGCAACTGTCAGAGCTGCTGTTACTGGATTTTAAATCAGCCTCTTCTAATCAAACAGAACTGTGAACCTGTGTGGTATAAGCAGCTAATATCTACCATAGAATTTACCTTAAAACACGAGGCTCTGTACAGCAGTTGTACAACATGCCCTATACTGGTTTTAGAAGCCTGAGGGAAGCGTGGCTCCAGCCTCTGGACCACAAACAGGACCAGAACCTTGCGGGACAGAGGTGAACCATCCTCCAACGCCAGCAGCACCAACTTCAGAGCCTCCTCCTGCATGGCTGTGGGAGTCAGAGGTAAGCAACATGATGTATAACAAACCAGGATATGCAACATGCATCACACTGTACCGCAAGCGCCATAAATATTTGAAGAATAAGATTATTATTATTCTAGCTCATATTCTACAAGGAAATATAGGAGCTGAAATTAAACAATTGGCATAAGCAAAAAGTGAAGTTATTTTGGAAGCACATCCAAATTTTGTCAGCAGCATTTTAAAGGACCATAAGTAATTGTACAAAATTTACACACACTTCAGGAAAAGAAAAATAGTATGATATATAATAATATTATTAATATAATCACTATATAACAAACAGCAATAAATTTAAGTGTTAAAATATTTATATATATTTAATATATATAAGTAGGGCTGAAATGATTCCTCTAGTAAATAGAGTAATTCGATTACAAAAAATGATCGCAGCAAAATCTTCTGCCTCAAAGCTTCGTTTAATTAATTTTAAAAGCTTGCGTTATATTTTTGTGCAATTATTTGTTGACAGCACGCTTTTGACACAGCGCGCTTCCGGGTACAAGCTGTCAGTGAACACCAACGAAGAAGAAGCGCTTACGTCACCCACAAAGCGGAAGAAGACGCAAACAGTTAGCTGTGTATTGATTTGAGGGAGCGTTCTGTTGCGGGTTGCGAAATGGAAAGGAGCGATAAAATTATCAGCGAGGCCAAGGGAAGAAGAAAGCAGAAATTTTCAGTAAAGGCTTGTTACGCTTGAAATGTAGATTTTGAAACTTTTAATTGCACAACTTTTTAAAAAAATTGTTTTTGTATAATTATTTATTTTGTGCCTTAGTTTTTTTTTTTATCCTTAAAGTCATTTGAAAAACTTTTTTTCTGCACCCGAGGAAATGCTTTAAAATAAGAATATATGGTGCTGTAATGCACTTAATTAATCTCAGTCAACTTTAATACCCCAATTTCACCTACGCGGTTTCCCATGGTTTCGCGCGGTGGCCGGAAGTACGGTTCTTCATGATTCACCACGTTTTGTCGCTGCGATTACGTTTCCATCTTCCTGCTCGAAAAATAAAATATGTTTAAGCCGCCTTAAAAACATGTTGAATTTTTTTTTGTAGGACCTAGCAGAACTTTGCGGAACGTCGGCGGGTAGTCGCAGCGGCTCACAGTGCCGAACACCGCATCTCACTGCAAGCCAAACCGCATAGAGGGGATAGGGGTATAAGCTATTCCTTGTACTGTGAATAATGACAATGTTTATTTTTTATAAAATGCTAAAAAAGAAAACCAATTAATCCTTGTTTCTCTTATATATTTTACATTGCTGTTTAATTAAGCAAAAGTGCATTTTATCCGATTACTCGATTACATTTTTGGTAGAATGTGTGTATTTATATATATCAATGAATTAAATGGTTAATCATCAAGTCTTAGCACAAAGACTACAGTTTTGAAATCATGGCAGAGTACCCAAGCGTTCACACAAATAAATGTTAAAAAAAACTTTACCAGGCCCGAGGAACTGGCAGCCTCGTGCTCGGACTGCAGCCCACAGGTTGGAAGAGAGCTGCTGGGGATTTTGGTGTTGCAGGATGAGCTCGGTGACTGTGCGTTCACCCAGAGAGCGAGCTGCACGCATGGCCCGGATACGACCCTCCTCCTCCACCAGCTGACAGTGCACCAGGGTCACCAGCTTCCGCTGCATGGGTCTGCTGAGGAGACTCTGACTCGCAGTGCCCAGCCCTACACCTGTGCGCACACACATAGTGGATGATTTTACACACAGTGGGTGCTGGTGAGAAATCAAAATTGATTAAAACAGCACATACCCGGCCACGCCCCTAACTAGTATTGGCTCACTACCATTACTTGCTTACTAGCTTAGATTTATCATCAGCAAAATAGGTCAAATAACAATTGGTGGAACTTTGAAGAAAAAAAGTTTTCTTGAAGTTGCAAAAGTTTACTTTGCAAAAAAAAAAAAATCAAGATGGCATGACTATATGATTTATAAACACAGTTAAAGTGAGGTAAAATAAAGAACATTTTTAAATGGTTTAGTTACATCAATCCTGAAACCTGAATTTTTCTGTTTTAGTCTAAACAGGTATAGAATTAATTGGCGAGACCTCGGGTGTTGCTGAGGGGTTTGAGGTAGAGAGCCAGCTCCTCCACACACGTGCGTGCTTCATCATAATGCTTGATGTCCTCCGCTCCTTTCACTAAGGTGACAGGCTGAGACTTGGGTACCTGCAGAAAAGACAATACTTAAGATGAAAAATTGTATAGTATTCAGGAAAAAAAAATTCTTGTGAATTCTGACACTAAGGGGAACTAAGGGGAAAAGTTTGAGCAATCACAAAGTTAAACTGACTGTTGCATA
Organism: Clarias batrachus; assembly: GCA_003987875.1. Classification (NCBI taxonomy): domain Eukaryota; kingdom Metazoa; phylum Chordata; class Actinopteri; order Siluriformes; family Clariidae; genus Clarias; species Clarias batrachus. The sequence goes on along the minus strand of QMIH01002812.1, from coordinate 2,368 downwards.
ATTCCTTTTACTGGCATATTAAAATCTGCAGTGGTATAAAAATATCCTATCCTATCGTATTTAAGTTATTTTTTATTTTTAAAGATATAGTCAACTGAAAAAAAAACCTATATATATATTTGCCTATAAAAAAATAATACAAATTTGTTTCAGTTAAGATTGTATTGTTTAGTACTGGCTCAGTACATCTTCAGTGTTTGTGCATGTACAGAGATCATCCACATGACGCTTTCACATTCATTTATTAATTCATTTTCTATACAGCTTTACAGGGCCTCTGGGGGGGCTGGAGTCTATCAGGAGATATTGGGAATAAGGGTGCTGATCCATCACAGGGAACACAATCTCATCAACACTGGTATTCCCAAATGACCTGCAAACAGTTTAATCTGCATGTCTTCAGACATTGTTCTCCCAATGCTTGGTTGGTTTCCTCAGGCAAACATTTATCTGGGCGAGAATTGAACCCTGGAGCTGCGAGGTGCGAGGCCATAGTGCTAACCGCTACGCCTCTATGCCACCTTAAACTTTCACAGCTGCGGGTCGAGGTTGTAATCTGAGTCTAGGTAAAAAGCCACTGGCACCTTTATTGTGATAATTTTATATCAGGTAAAAACATTGTGTCTTTTCTAGGGTATATTGTTAATAACAGGTGAACAGCTGAGAAGCAATTCAATGAAAGCATTGAATGAAAGAGCAATAAATTACTTTATTCTTATATAATAAGAAATGTGCCTATATTTGTCACACTATGGCCAAAGTTCATACGCACTAGCTTTAATAGTGTTCTGGACAGAGAGGAAACGTGAGCAGTAAGGATGAACACCTCTAGCAAGTTTGTATTTTAGTGATAGAAAATACAAAAACACTGAAACGTGAACATCTTAAAAACAAACAAACAAAAACAAATAAACGAGTTTAAAATGATCCCAGTCTGGCCAATGGACCAATGTGTAGGAATGTCTCAGTCCTGAAACAATAGTTCATCAATAAAATAGAGATTAATACAAAACTCTAAGCAGTAACACTGTGATTTAATCGACATTTTAATGTCCATATTTTATATTATATAGAGAAATTAGATCATGTATGTAGAGCTATTATGATGCCCCAGTCCTTTGATGCCACAGTACACAAAAGACAGGTTACTTACAAATTCATCCACTGTTCATGCCTCTAAACTCTTATGTGCAAGCATATTTTGGAAGGATGACAGAAGGTTTGTCAACGAGTTATAAATATCTGGGTTTTGCCAGTATGGCACACTTTCAACATTGTTAACAGATGTAACAGCTGTAAACAGCACAGCTGGAGCCTTATAGGGGTCTGATATGATAAGAGATAAGTATGCAACTTGAACTTTTATGAAGTGAGACTCTAGACTGTTAGCACTGAGGAAAAGCAAGACCACCAATATCAGGTTTGTTTACAATCTGAAGCAGTGTAGACCATGTGACTGCAGGAACTCTAGACACTGGGCATTACAGCAACAACATAAAGCCTGGAGCGGAAATCGGGAATGTTTGACCACTGGAGCAAGTTGTTCTGGAGCAAAATGTTGAGAATGACAGGGTTGTCAGACAATGAATCACCTGATACTGATATACTGATATCTCACAGTAAATCATGCCAATATATTGCATGGACTACTGCATTTAGTAAAAAAAAAAAAAAGTATAAAATTCAGTGAAAGCGAGTGGGGACACTACCTTTATGAACAGAAGAGGTTATAAGAGGTTTTACAGTATTATTGTCTCAGCTCTTTCTAAATCCAATCTCTCTCTAAAGCCGCTTCCAAAGAAGCGAATCGCTCAGGATGTGGCTTTGCATGGACTAATATGACCCTGGTGACTCAGCAGGTTACCGCGCATACGCACACACACAAACAAAATAAAACTCTTGCAATCCAACCAAACCAGATAAGCTGAAAAACAAACTGGCTTCTTATTGTGCTTCAACATTACACGCATCCGTGTATAAAAACGACCAGCAAGCTATCTAAATGCAGACAAAACAACAACAACAAATCCTTAGGTGGGTCATTTGTAGAGAAAGGGAAAAAAAAATATTTATGAATCGTGATTCTTTTGTGTGCCGATTCATGAATTAACACACCAACTCAAAAATCTATTTTAAAAGTTAAATAGTTAAATAGAGATGCACCAGTCGATCAGACAGTGACCGGAACTGGCTGTTTTTCTGCTTGGTCAGTTATGAACGATCATGCTGGCCATAACCAACTTTATTGTGTTACATTATTAAAAGCTGCATTAAAGATGCTCTTACTGTCCTTTTTCATTGTGAGCAAATTATTCTCAAACGCACTCATTACACACTCGTGCACTATAAAAACTTCAACTAAATAAAT